>SJXQ01008479.1:5290-95946 GCA_006408695.1 Aepyceros melampus
GGAAGTCGGGCAGGCGGTGGGGGGTCTCAGGGTCATGGAAGGGTAGAGGGATCACTCGTCTCTGTGGACCTGGGTCCTGGGGGGGCTGTCCCACAGAATGGAAGGGTGTGTCCCCCCTCCCTCTCAAGGAGACATGATTAATCCTGAAAACTTGTTACCTGTTCCATTGGGCTCTATGCACTTTGAGCCCCTTGTGGCTGTGGCCAGCGGTGCCCAGGGGGCCACTAGCCCCTCCCCTCTGCCTCTTTGTCTCAGGAACCCGAGGGCTGCAGGCCGCATTCGACACCGGCACGGCTCACCCCATCCAGTGAGTATCAAGGGGGTGGGAGGATAAATGGGACTTCCAGGTGGCTGTCACTGCCACAGAGGTGTCACTGTGCTCTTGTGGCCCCTCCCAAGCTTTCTAACCCCTTGACTTCTGATTCTTGATCCCTAGAGCCGCAGAACTGCGCCCGCCGTGGCCACCTGATCCCCAACTGCGTGTCCTCCAGGGCTCCAGCCATGTGTTCATCGCCCCGTGTGCCCCGCCCTCGATTGAGGTCTGAGCCGACGCCCCTGCCTCTGCCTCTGCCCTTGCCAGCACCAACCCCCAGCCAGGGCCCCTCACCCTCTTCACCTGGGCCTGGGGGGCCGGGCGGGGGTGGTGGCCGTGGCCGGAAGCTGCTGCTGCCCACACCCCTGCTGCGGGACCTATACACCCTTAGCGGACTCTATCCCTCCCCCTTCCACCGGGACAACTTCAGCCCTTACCTGTTTGCCAGCCGCGACCACTTGCTGTGAGGCCTGACACCCACCCAGAATCTGCCCAGTCCCCATTTCTTTCCTGCCACGCGTGTGTGTGCGTGTGCTGTGTGAGTGCCAAAGCCCTTGTCCCCAGGCCAGCCAGGCCCAGACATCAGAGGATGGCTGGAAGGACATCGAGGGGACCCCCTGTCTCTTGCCCTCTGGGACATCCAAGTGGGCCTATTTGGGAGGTGGGTCCTTGCCTTCTAGGATTGCCCTTTTAAGGGCCAAAGCCTGATCCCATTGGCCATTGCCCAGCCAATGGGAGCTTCCCAGTTCTCAGAATTCTAGCCAAAAGGAGTTTACTCCAGCCAATAGGAGAATCCCCATCGTTTCTTAGACACCTCAGGCAAGAGGGCAACTCTAGTCAGTGTTCAGCCTCTGAACAACAAATAGGAGTCCTTGGTTCTTAGAATCTCAAGGTGGGTGGGTATGATTCCAGTCAATGGGGGACCGCCCATGCCGAAGATGTGCAAAGGAGAGAGTGCTCTCTCCTCAGAATCAGAGTTCAGCTGGAGGGTGGGGGGCAGGCTCCCCCATGGCAGGGTCCTTGAGGTACCCCTTCCTCTCAGCCCCTCCCCCATGTGCAATCTCTCACCCAGTCTCTCTTAACTCCCAACTTGTGCAGGGCTTGCCCCATTTCAGAGGTTTTGGGGTTCAGGGTGCTGCATCCCCTCTTGCCTGTGCCCAGATCACTTCAAACCCTTCTGTTATTTATTAGGGCTGTGGGAAGGAGGTTTTTTTTTTTTCCTTAGAACCACCCCTGTTCTTCACACTGTCCCCCCATGCCTCAGCCTCATACAGATGTGCTGTCATAGAGGCATGGGTGGAGCAAAGAGGGCTCCCCACCCCTGGCAGCCAAAGGCAGTGGGCAGGGGAAACACTGCCCCCCTTTCACACCCCCTCCTCATCTTTAATAAAGACCTGTTTGTAACAGAAGTTTGGCCACCTGCCTTCCTCCTCCAGGTGGCAGGGGTGAAGGACTTTGGTGTTGGGTGTGGGTGTCAGTGAGGCTGGGTGTGAGTGTATAGTCACAGGGAGATAGTGGAGAGGCAGCATGGGGCTGTAGGGGCCATGACTTGGCTTTAATCCAGGCTCAGCATTTCCTGGTTGTGTCACCTCAGGAAAGTTAATTAACCTCTCTGTGCCCTTGATTCATCTGTCAAATGCAAACAGCCCTGCAAGCCACATGTAAGGCACACAGACATACTGTGAGGGGCCTCATGTGACTGTCTTCCTCAGGTGGCTGGCCTGTTTTTGACCATGGCCAGGGTACTGAGAAGGAAATGGCAACCCACTCCAGTATTCTTGCCTGGAGAATTCCATGGACAGAGGAGCCTGGCGGGCTACAGTCTATGGGGTCGCAAAGAGTCGAACACGACTGAGCGACTTTCTTTTCTTTTAGGGTACTGAGGGTACAGGGAATACGGTGAGGGGACCGTAGAGGTCCTAATAGAAGGGGATGCTGAGGGCAATAGGAACCTCCACGCGAATCCCTGACTACATGGATTTGAGCAGGGGTTTTGATTATGAGGTTGTGCTGAGAACCAACCCCTGAGGGCCCAGCAGAGATTGGGGAAGGTAGAAGGACAGGGAGCCACATACAGCACCCCGCCCACACAAACACACTGTGGCTTCAAAAGGCTTCAGACAGGCCATTCAGGGCACGGAGTCATTTAAAAACCAGGGAAGGGAAGTCTGCTTTCCTTTCACACTTATTCATTCATCTGTCCATTTATTCAGTCAAAAAACATTGTGGGGAGCACACCCCACCCCACCCTCATGCGTGCTGGGTGCTGTTTTGTTAGGCAAAGGGGCTGCAGTACTAAGCAGAACAGACACAAAATCCTGCCTTCATGGAGCTCACATTCTAACACCAGAGAAACAGTAAACAAGATAAATAAGTTAGCCACAAAACTACAATTCCCAATTTCAAGAAGGTCTGGAAACCAAAATTATCCTCATAACTCATTTGTGGCAAAACCTGACCTGAACTGACATAAAGTCATTATAGCTTTTATTTATTTAACTTTATGTGGATATTCTTATGTTTCATTGCAGATATAGTGTTTGATTTAGAATGTCACGCCAGGTCCAACTAGGGGTGTTAATCAGTACATTGTATTTACACCATAGTACCTTTTGAAAATCTGAAAAAAATTTAAATTTCAAACTGCAGGATCAAGAATTTGGGTCAGAAATTGGTATCGTTGATATGTTAGATATTGATAAGTAATAAACAGAAAACTCAAGCTAGAGAAGACAATGGGACAACTTTGGAATGAGGACATGGCTTGCAATTTAAAGAGACTGTCCAGGGAAGCTATTTCTGAGGAGTTGGCACTGGAGATGTGATGTGGAGGGAGGGAGGGACGAGAGCCCTGCAAATAACCGCAGTGTGGAGTGGGGGAGTGTTCCAGGCAGAGGGAACAGCAAGAATGAAGGCCCTGAAGTGATAACGTGCCGGCTTTGTTCAGGGAACAGTGAGGAGACCTGAGCGGCTGGAGCAGATAAGCGATGGCTGAAGCAGATCAAGCGACGGGGAAATAGAAGGGAAAGGAAGTGTGCCTGGAGGAGTGGGGTGTGGTTGATTCTGCATTGCAAGAAGTGAGATGGACGCATGAGACGGCTGAAGGCAGAGGAGGGATAGCATCAGGTAGCCCCCTGCTTTACCGCACGGAGTATCTATTTCCAGGGCTTGCCTTCCCCTGAGCCCCGTAGCACAGCTGCCTCCATGGGGCCCAGCAGAGAAGCAAAGTTTCAGGACAAAGGACAGCATTCTACGAACAAACCAGTTGGCGCTGTCCATGGTTCTGATGTTAAGCCCGGACCAAGAAAAGGTCAGGTTGGGGCTACCGGGCGCAAAGAAGTGTCTGGACCCATTAGGGAGGGTGGAGACTGCAGTCCTGGCCTTACCCACCCCCACTGTAGGGTGGGTAATCTTAGGTAGAAAATCCAGATAAAGATGTTCCTGCTTACTCAAAAGGCTTCTCCACATGACCCACTGCCTCTTATCCTCAACTTGACCAAAACTGAGTTCCTTTTTATAATTTAGCTCAGACCACGACCCTCCTGTGTTCAAACGCTCTCTGGGCTCTCCATGGCACTCTGTAAAAGCCAAAGTTCTCCCAGTGCCTCCAGTCCTTTGCACTTGTGGGTGCCTCCCCCCTGGAATGCTCTTCCCCTTCATATCTGCATGATTCGCTCCCTGCACCTCCTAGGAGCCTTTCTTCAAGTGTTACCTTCTCAGGGGGGCCTGCCCCTACCATCCTATTCAAAATTGCAAAAACCAAACAATTGTCCCTTCCCTTCCTTTCCCTGTGCAAATCTCTCTCTTTTGTTTTAATACAGACTTATCATCTGCTGATAGACTATTTAAACTTTTCATTATGCTTGGTGGCCATTATCACCTCCCTCACTAAGATGTCAGTTCCACTAAGACAAAGATGTTGTTGTCTGTTCACTGCTGAGTCCGTGTGCCTCCTGGAACAGGGTCAGGAACAACATACCTCCTCAATAAGTGTTTGCTAAATGATAAACATCACTTGAGGATACCAACAAACTGGAGAGGAGTACAGACTGACCCTGAGCTGTCCACCTCACCCTTTGGTTCTGCCTCCTCCAGGGAGCCCCTATAAGGTAAAGTCCTTCTGTCAGGACATGAAGATGAGGTCCCAAGAAGCAAGGGAAAGAAGTAGTGTATGCATGAGAGATACACCTAATGTCTGCATCTCTGCCAGCATATGCATTCAGGAGCACCTATCCTATGTCAGGTGCCCTTCTAGGAGCTGGAGACCCAGCAGTGAAAGAAAGAGGGACTCTACCCCAATTGAGCTGACATTCTAGTGGGGAGAGAGGCAATAAGATAAATACATACGGTTGGAAGTGATAAGTATTTGAAAAGAAAATAAAGGTGAAGAAGCAGTGAAAGAGTGAGGAGGGGTGTGATTTTACACAGGTAGTCAGGAAAAGTGAGTGAGATTTGAGCAGAGACATGAATAGAATGGAAAAAACGAGGGTTAGATTGGGAGCTGAATGCTCTAGGAAATGGAACAGTAAGTGCAAAGGACTTGAAATGGGGCTGTGTTCAGCATGCTCCAGTGTTTATAACTATGTGGAACTGTGTGATACAGGTGCTTGTGTATTTAGAGTGTTGCAAAGCGAGGTGAATCAGGGGATGAGGTGGTGCATTTGACAGGACAATGTAACAGTGTGACTCGTGTGTGTGTGTGTGTGTGTGGTGGCAAAGGAATTGTTGTATCAGACTGTATCTGGTGTGCTTGCAAGAGAAAGGGTGTGGGGGCATGAATGTGAGAAAGAGTATGTATGGGGTGCTTTGTGTCAGGATATGATTGTGAGCATGTGGGTGGTAGGGATTCTGAAAGTGAAATATATGCAGAAATGCCCTGTCTCTGTGTGTGTATGTAGGAGTGTGGGGGTGCCTGTCTGTGTGAGTGGGTGTAGGAGTGTGGGGGTGCCTGTCTGTGTAAGTGGGTGTATTGAGGGATGTTGTGAAGCCCTTTTCTGGCCCCAGAGGGAGAGAGCGAGCCCTGGAACCTCAGTTCCGCCCTGCCCCTGGGTCTCCTGGCAACGGCACCACTTTGAAGTTACCAGGAGACAGAGTTGCCAGGGCAACAGGGCTCTGAGTGGCAGCTCTGGGGAGAAGTCTGTGTGAAGATATCCAACCAGTGCTCACTTGGTCACTCACCTTGTTCTTCCTTCTCTCCCAGTTTCCAATCTATCCTACCTTTCTTTATTCATTCCTTTAACAAGCCTTTGCTGAGACTCTGCAATGCCCTAAAGCACTGTCTGGGCGCTGGAGATACTGAAGTGAATAATTTTAATACAGACTTATCATCTGCTGATAGACTATTTAAACTTTTCATTATGCTTGGTGGCCATTATCACCTCCCTCACTAAGATGTCAGTTCCACTAAGACAAAGATGTTGTTGTCTGTTCACTGCTGAGTCCGTGTGCCTCCTGGAACAGGGTCAGGAACAACATACCTCCTCAATAAGTGTTTGCTAAATGAATAAACATCACTTGAGGATACCAACAAACTGGAGAGGAGTACAGACTGACCCTGAGCTGTCCACCTCACCCTTTGGTTCTGCCTCCTCCAGGGAGCCCCTATAAGGTAAAGTCCTTCTGTCAGGACATGAAGATGAGGTCCCAAGAAGCAAGGGAAAGAAGTAGTGTATGCATGAGAGATACACCTAATGTCTGCATCTCTGCCAGCATATGCATTCAGGAGCACCTATCCTATGTCAGGTGCCCTTCTAGGAGCTGGAGACCCAGCAGTGAAAGAAAGAGGGACTCTACCCCAATTGAGCTGACATTCTAGTGGGGAGAGAGGCAATAAGATAAATACATACGGTTGGAAGTGATAAGTATTTGAAAAGAAAATAAAGGTGAAGAAGCAGTGAAAGAGTGAGGAGGGGTGTGATTTTACACAGGTAGTCAGGAAAAGTGAGTGAGATTTGAGCAGAGACATGAATAGAATGGAAAAAACGAGGGTTAGATTGGGAGCTGAATGCTCTAGGAAATGGAACAGTAAGTGCAAAGGACTTGAAATGGGGCTGTGTTCAGCATGCTCCAGTGTTTATAACTATGTGGAACTGTGTGATACAGGTGCTTGTGTATTTAGAGTGTTGCAAAGCGAGGTGAATCAGGGGATGAGGTGGTGCATTTGACAGGACACTGTAACAGTGTGACTCGTGTGTGTGTGTGTGTGTGTGGTGGCAAAGGAATTGTTGTATCAGACTGTATCTGGTGTGCTTGCAAGAGAAAGGGTGTGGGGGCATGAATGTGAGAAAGAGTATGTATGGGGTGCTTTGTGTCAGGATATGATTGTGAGCAGTGGGTGGTAGGGATTCTGAAAGTGAAATATATGCAGAAATGCCCTGTCTCTGTGTGTGTATGTAGGAGTGTGGGGGTGCCTGTCTGTGTGAGTGGGTGTAGGAGTGTGGGGGTGCCTGTCTGTGTAAGTGGGTGTATTGAGGGATGTTGTGAAGCCCTTTTCTGGCCCCAGAGGGAGAGAGCGAGCCCTGGAAACCTCAGTTCCGCCCTGCCCCTGGGTCTCCTGGCAACGGCACCACTTTGAAGTTACCAGGAGACAGAGTTGCCAGGGCAACAGGGCTCTGAGTGGCAGCTCTGGGGAGAAGTCTGTGTGAAGATATCCAACCAGTGCTCACTTGGTCACTCACCTTGTTCTTCCTTCTCTCCCAGTTTCCAATCTATCCTACCTTTCTTTATTCATTCCTTTAACAAGCCTTTGCTGAGACTCTGCAATGCCCTAAAGCACTGTCTGGGCGCTGGAGATACTGAAGTGAATATGACAAAGGTCCTGCTGTGGCTCTCCCTCAGTCCCCCAGCCCCTCCCTGCATCTTTGCCTCTTCTCTCTCTCTCTCTCTTTTTTTTTTTTTTGTTCTGTGGTCCTGCCTCTCACTGTACCCTACGCAGGACTCAAGAAGCCCCCAGGCCAATGAGGAAGCCAGCTGAGACTCTTCTCAGACCCTCAAAGACACTCCTTTGCAGTCTGACGGATGTTTTGCACATGAATATCCTCAAGCTTGCAACCTCAAACACACACACACACATTTGTGCAAGCATTCAAGTGCAGAGAGAGACAAGCGCATAGCTTATCCACTTCATTGTCGTTAGGTAACATCAGCAGAAATGCGCGCACACACACGTTCATCGCAATATTCCTGAGATACCATGTGCTCCATTTTACAGGTGGGCAAAGCTGAGGCTCAGAGATTTTAAGTAATGTGTCCGTGATTAGGGCCTGTTCCCTCCAACTCTTAACTCTTATATTGTCTGATTAGTTGCTTAGCTCACAATAGTGTTCGTGGTGCTTCCGCCAGCGGACTCACTTCGAGAGGGCCTTATCGCCCTGAAACGCCTCCATTGCTCAAACTAGGTTATTTGCCCCTTCACGAGGGGAGGAGCTAGGAAACGTCGATCTAACTTTGAGGAACAGATTTTTGGACTAATGGAGAAGCTAAGTGCACTGTAACCAATGAGACCCCGCCCTGGGCGGGATTAAGGGCAGGCACGGGCCGCCAATTGAACAGAAGTACGCGGCAAATGGCGGAGACGCTGAGGCGAGTGCTGAACTTGGGCAGCGCGGCGGATTCCGGGAAGAACACAGCTGAGGCCGAACCGCCTTTGCTGCTGCTCGGCGGTCCAGGCTCTGGAAAGACAGCGCTTCTATTCGCGGCGGCCCTGGAGGCGGCAGGGGAAGGCCGAGGCCCGGTCCTCTTCCTGACCCGGAGGCCTCTTCAAAGCCTGCCCCGCAGGACTGGACCGGCGCTCGAGCCACTGCGATTACAAGTAGGGAAGGGTGGGACCAGAGGCGGATCAGCCCGTAGCGGGGCTAATGGGGGATTGACTGACAGGCGGAGACAGACCAATGGCGGAGACGAAGGAAACATAGTGAATGAGAAACCATCCAATGAGGGGGCGGGATCCACAATTTTGCGTTCCAAGGGGTGGAGTCAGGGGCGGAGCTAAGCAGGAGTCCGTGGTGAAGTTGGACGCTATGGGCAGGTTTTACGTGGAAAGATTGCCCTAGAGATTTGGCAGAAAGGCATACCTGTTCTTAATAATACCGGGCAGTGACGAGTGCAGGATAAGAAAAAAACGAGGGTAAGGGGTTGGTGAACAGAAGAATATTCGATCCCTCTGAGCTGTTTCACGCTGGAACCAGAGGTCTAGTGGGTGAAAGCCTCGTCCAGGGGAGTATGCAGGGAAGCAGGGCTGCTCTAACTGGAAGCCCGGCTTCCTATGCTGAATCTGGCCCTTTCCTTTTTCCCTTTCTAGAAGATCCGCTTCCAGTACCCACCCTCCACCCGTGAGCTCCTCCGGCTCCTGTGCTCTGCTCATGAGGCCCGTGGACAGCCCCCTCACTCCTGCTGCTGGATGGCCTGGAGGAGTACCTAGTAGAAGACCCTGGTTCCCACGAAGCCGCCTACCTGGCTGCCCTGCTTCTGGACACAGCTGTCCACTTCAGCCACCAGGTTGGGCCTGGCCGGGGCTGTGGGCTCATTGTGGCCCTCCAGACCCAGGAGGAAGGAGGAGACAGTGGAAATGCTCTGCAGCTGGCACTCCTTCAGAGGTATTTCCCTGCCCAGTGCTGGCTGCAGCCGGATGCAGCAGGCCCAGGACAGCGCTGCCTCCGAGCCTCCCTGGAGCCAGGTGGGCTGGGCCCCAGGGAAGAATGGTGGGTGACTTTTCAACCAGATGGAGAGATGACAATCACCCGATGGCCCACCCAGGTGGTGGACACCAGCTCGCACAAGGGTTCAAGCTCTGGAGGCCAACCATGAGGTTTGGAGTGTGACAACTTCTCTATGCCTGTTTGCCTGTCTGGAACACCTACCTCAGTTCAGTTCAGTTGCTCAGTTGTCTCCGACTCTTTGCGACCCCATGAACTGCAGTACACCAGGCCTCCTTGTCCATCACCAACTCCAAGACAGATGCAAATTCAAAGACCTTAAGATTGTAAAGTGCTTTTTCTCTCGTAAATATACCATTATCCTGTATATATTGTGCCCAGCCAACATATTGTTTAATTTTTCTGTTTTGAATTTTATAAAGAAGAATTTCATGATAAATGTAATCTGAAACTTCCCTCTCAACACTGGTACTAAGATTCGGCCACATTTTCATTCATTCCTTTTTCCATACTGCATGTAATTCCATGAGTGACTATACACTAAATTAGGTATGATCAGATTGACTTATTTACTACTATTAACACTCGTACACATATCCTGGTCCATGTGTGTGAGGGTTTTTTGGGTACATATCTAAAAGTGGAACTGCTGAAATAGAAGGTATGCTTTCCTAGGTTACGTCAAACTTTTAAAAAGCAGTTAAGCTGAAACTTCCAGTGAGCCACTTGATTGACCTTTGGTTCATCAGAGTGCTTTCTTAGAACCAGATTTGGAATAAAGCCTTAGGAATTAATGTTAGTATTATTATTAGTGGCAGAGACTAGCTAGCTGCTCATTAAACAGCTCTTCTCTCCTGGGTGCACAGCTGAACTACATCTCCCAGCTGTCCATGGTACTTACTAGGGTCACATGATCATTTCTAGCCAGCAGAATTTGTGAAGAAGACATGGCGCCCACCTCCAGGCTACATCCCTAAAGTGGCCTACAGAAATCTTCTGCGGTCTCTCTTGTTGGCTGGAAGGATGCGGAGGGTCCATCCGAAGACCCCAGAGTACCCCTAGGAGATGGTTAAGCTACAGCCTGGGTTTCTGACTCATCCCAGGGATAAGCTAACCATCTATTTGAATTGTATGAGAGAAAGTGCTTCCCTGGTGACTCAGCTGGTAAAGAATCTGCCTGCAGTGTAGGAGGCCTGGGTTCAATCCCTTGGTTGAGAAGACCCCCTAGAGAAGGGAATGGGTTGTTGTTAGGGCAGCTAGCATAACTTATACTGACCAATTCATTCTGTTATTATTCAGATTGTCAGGTCAAAATTTTAGACTTAACTCCAGACTTTTTGCTGCTTCTCCTATGGCCTGGGCCCAGGGAAAAGATGGGGCTTACAGGTATTTATAGAAGTCACGACAGGAAACTTGTATATATTTATATATAAAGTATATATATATATTTATCTATCTACACAAAACCTGTACATTTAAAAATACTGCAAGGCTGTGACTTTCTGAGCAGGATGAATTGAGCAGAAAGCCAAGGTCAGCTGGCTTCAGTGACCCTGCTGGATAAACCTTGAGCCTGGAGTAGCAGTGGGGTCATTCTGGGTCTCTGTGCCTCTGAGGGCTGGAATCCTAGGAGCAGGCCACGTAGCTTGGGGGTGAAGTCTTGGGGGCTGGGATGAGGCTGTTCTCATAAGGGTTGGAGTAGGGACCACTGGATGAACCCCCTTGGGCTTCCTGGGAACCCCCTGAGCTGTAGTCAGTTGAGATCCAGAGTCAGACACCACGAGGTACAGGTACTTTAGGTGGGGTGGGGTGGGGAGCAGCTCAGGGGGCAGTGCCCTTGGGCGCAATAGCTGGGAGCTGGGGTCAAGAATGGTGTACTCAAAGCTGGTAGCAGAGGCCCCCTCCGGCCCAGGCTTCAGGGCCAAAGCGGATGTGCAGGAGGACGCTTCTGAGGCTTCATCCATGGTCACTATGTCCATATCGCCACCAGGCTGCAGGAGGTCCTCGCTCGGTGGACTCTGGGGCAGCAACCACTTGTCCAGCACCAGGTAGCTGTCTTGGGCATGCTTGCTGCCCACCGGCTCCAGGAGGGGCCCCCCATCATCTGCCCCAGGTTCCACTGCCTGTGTCACCCCCCAGCAGCACTCAGAGAGGACTTCCAGGGGGGCAGGTGGGTCCTCTGGGAAGGGGGTGCTGGGGCTCCACCACAGACAGCCATCAGTCTGGTACAGCCACAGCTGGGGAAACAGCACCAGCTTGCTCAGAGACTTGGAGTTCGGCCACAGGAGCAGGGAAGCCCCAGGCCTGGAAGGAACAACCAGGCCGCCTACCTGGAAATTACCCTTGTGGGTGGTGAAGAGGCCTTCAAACTCGCTCTCAGGGCTTGGGATGCCAGGCCAGATCTTCTGCTTCAGAGTCCTGGTGAAACCAAAACAAACAGATACCTGGGCATGTGTCACTGAACATTCACCAACACCCCCTCAGCACCATCCATGCGGCAAAGATACTCCTAGTCCCTTGTGGTCATGTTGAAGGCAGAGGAGTGTATGGGACTGAGGAACAGGGGTTCTGCCAAAGCATCTGCAAGGCCCTACAGAAGGGCAATGGGAACAGGGTTTTGAAGGATACATGGGCCCTCTAAAACCCACCCAGGCTTGTCTGAAGGTCCATCATGCTACTTTCCTCCTCACTCTTTTCCATGGTTCTCCAGTGCATTCAGGCTAAAGTCCAAACTCCTCCTCCTACATGATCTAATCCCTGTTACCTCCCTCATCCGCCCCGCCCCACCTTACACACTGTGCTCTAGGCACACAGCTTTTCTTGCAGCTGCTTCAATGTTCCAAGCTCATTCCCATCTCAGGACCTTTGCACTTGCTGTTTTTCATTTCCTGCTTTTCATGTGGCTGCCTCTTTCCTAGGATTCAGGTTTCTGCTCTGATGTCACCTCCTCTCACCTATCCTGTCATGTCCCCATGTGCATGCATGCTAAGTCGCTTCAGTCATGTCTGATTCTTTGTGACCTTACAGATTGTAGCCCACCAGGCTCCTCTGTCCATGAGATTCTCCAGGCAAGAATACTGGAGTGGATCCAGGGGATCAGCCCAACCCAGGGATCCAACCTGAGACTCTCATGTCTCCTGCACTGGCAGGGGAGTTCCTTACCACTAGTACCACCTGGGAAGCCCGATATTTCTGCTATCTCTCGTCACAATTTATAATCAAATATCTGTTGGTTTCCTTATTTGTTGTGTGACTCAGCTATGAGATCCACAAGAGTAGAGACACATCTGGTTTGTTCTGCTCTTTCTTCCAAGTGCCTAGCACACAGCTGGCACTCAGTATTTCCCAATCAAGTAAACAAACAAGGCTTTGAAAGAACTAGGGGATTGCTTGGCAGGCATAGCAAGAAGGACATTCCTGGCAGAAGGAACAGTGTATCCCAACGCTTGGGGGTGTGAAAACACAGTATGTAATTGGGTTACAAAAACCGAATTATAAAAACCTCAGGATGGCTGGTCAGTCATAAAATATCTAAGGAGCTTGACAATGGGTGAGAGGCGTTTGGGGCTAAATCGTTTCATGAAGCCCATTTGGTTGGCTTTACAGAAGTTGATGAAACCGGGGAAAAAGTATTCACAAAGAAGGGCTTCCCTGGTGGCTCAGTGGTAAAGAATCCTCCTAAAAGGCAGGAGATGCAGTTAGACGCAGGTTCCATCCCTGGGTCGGAAAGATCCAGGAGGAGGGCATGGCCACCCACTCCAGTATTCTTGCGTGGAGAATCCCAAGGACAGAGGAGCCTGGCGGGCTACAGTCCATGGAGTCGCAAAGAGTCGTACACGACTGAAATGATTTTAGCATAGCACGCACGCACATTCACAGGGAATCCAAGAAGGAGCAGACACTGAGGTAGGAGGAAAACCCAAAAAGTATGCCCAAGAGCAGAGAATTTTAAATAAGAATCTGAGTGTGACCTGGCTTGCATCCCGACCCTGCCACCGACTCTTCATTGTGTAACCCTGAGCAAGTGCCTGCCCGTCTCTGAGCCTAGGTTTTCACAGGGAAAGGGGAAAGTTAGTGGAGGGGAGTCTGAGCCAGATGCCGAGTGGGGCGCTCACCGGCGGTGGGAGAGCAGGGCTAGCACGGCCAGCAGCAGTAGAATGAGCACGAGGACGAGGGAGAGCGTCAGGATGAGGGGGTCCAAGTCTGGGGGAGCAGGGAAGAGATCAGGGCGGTGAACTTGGCCCCCATGCTCCGCCCAGCCCCTCCTACCTCCCTTGCCTGGGGCCTCACCACTAGCCGTCAGCAGTGACGCAGGCTCGGACCAGGCGCTCCAGAAGCCACCGAAGCTGGGCTCGGCCATACGCGCGCGTACCATGAAGGTGTAGCGCGTTCCGCCCCGCAAGTTGCTCAGCAAGCACTCGGTGCGGCCGTCGAGGATCTCCACCTGTAGGCGGGGCCCGGGTGAGGGGTGTGGCCAATAGGGGCAGGGTGGGGAAAGGAGGGCATGTGGAGGTGGACTCTGAGGGAGCCAGCCAATCAGAAAAGGAAGAACAGAAACCAAGCATAGGGGGGCGGGCAATGAAAGTAGGAGGCGGGGCCCAGGAAGGATTGGGGCCAATCAGGATGGGGCCCTGGGTAGAAACGGGGGCACTCCGGATATTTAACAGCTGGGTCTGCGAAGACAGGCTGGGCACTGGAGCGGTCTAGGGTTCCAGGCAAGAGTTAAAGAAAGGTTGAATCCAGATGGGCTGGAAAAAGGGGATCATTGGGAAAGGGGACAAATCAGTGGACGTGGAGTCGTCTTGGGCAGGGCGTGGAAGGGAACGAGGCCAAGGGGGCGGAGCCCTAGTGACAGAATGGGTGAAACTTAGAGGGCCTGTCTAGTCTGGAGCCCTTTGGGGCTAGGTTATAGGGGCTGGCCTCACCCTCTGTGCGCCCCCTGCGGCGTTCTCTGCCGAGATGTTCACCTCATAGCGGATAAGGCTCGCCATGGGTGCCCCAGGCGGCGGGAGCCAGCGCAGTACCACGTGGCCGCCCTCGTTGGCCCGCCGAGCCACAAGCCTGGCCGGAGGGTCTAGGAGCACTGCGGAGAGGGGTTTGCTTAGGTGGGCGGAAACTGGGACTCCCTCTCGACCAATACCCCATTCCCAGCGCACTTACCCACTTCGTTGACGTGAATGGTACGGCGGTAGCGTGAAGCGCCCGAGGAGGCCGCAGTGACGTGCAGCTCTAGGGGTACGAAGCTCGACGTGTCGGCTGTAGGCAGCGAGCACCAGAAACGCACCAAGCCGCGGGCGGTGAGCGCCTGATGCAGGCGGCATGGCTTCCACGGCTCACCCCTGTTCAACCAGGAATCAGCGAAGGTAGGGGGATCAAGTTTGGAGGTTTCGCGGGGACCGAGGGCGCGTTTCTGGACACCACCACCAGGGGGCGTCCCAGCTCCGACGTACGCGACGCCTTTAGTCCTGCTTTGGAGCGGTATTGTTCCTGCCCTGAAGTTTGCGGTTGCCCTCCAGCAGTGATCACGGGAGTGTTCCAGCCCCGACCACTAGGGTGCATGTCACCCTGATTCCGTTGGCTTCCCACAAGTGCCCACCAGCAGAGATGCCAGCCGGCCCCTGGCACCAGGAAACATCCCAAGATGCGAGCTCCTGGGAAGTCTGCCCTGCCCGCCCGCCCCCTGCACCTGTGGGGCGCTCCACCTGATCCCGCCTCGTCCAACTCACTCGAGCTGGTAAGAGAAGCTGTAGTTGTCCGGGCCGACTCCGGCGGTGGCCGCTTCCTCCCAGAAACACACCAAGTCCTCCAAGCGCTCGGTGAAGCACAGAAACTCGTCAGGCTCGCGGGCTGTCAGCAGGGCCGCTGAGGATGGGGGTCAGGGGAGGGGGTTAAGGGACCCGAGCCTCTTTCTCGAGCCACAGCATCCTTCCCTCCCTCCTGCCGCCTGTGCGGACCGATAAGAAAAAAAAGCCCCGCCCCCGTTCTTCCAGCGGGGCCCTTCAAAGGGTCCGCCGAAGTAGTGCCCCCCAGACTTCCAAGCGTAGGTTGCGTGTCTTATTTTCTCCCTTCAACACACACGCCGCCCACCCACGACCGGCTTTGCTGAGCGCAGCATTCAAGGCCTCCGCCTCCCGCTGCCGGCCCCGCCCCAGCCTAGGGACTTGCGTGCGGGTGAGTGTGTGTGCAGGAGGCGGGGTCCCCTATCTACCCCGGCAGGCTCCCGGCGGCCCGATAGCGCCAACCGTGCCCCCCGTTCCCCTCCCTCAACCCCGCGGACCCAGGGATCTGGCGCCTGCATGCCAACCGTGTTTACAGTCGCCTGGGGCTCGGCCCCTCTGACTCGGACTCGGGTTTTACCCTCCCTCCCCGCTTGGAGGGTCGGCTAGATCCCCTTAGCTCAGCGACTCTAGAATACAGGACTCTAGACTACAGCACCACCCCTGCCCCATTTAGCGTTTAGTACGTCCCAAGTTCGTTGAAGAGATAAAGCAGTACTCTTATGCCCCTTTCTAGCTTCTCCCCCAGAATCTAATCTGGGGATATAGACCCCAGCATGCCATATGAGGTCCCAGTCTAGGGGTTGAGCACCATCTTGGGCTCCAGGTCACAGACTCAGAATGAGAACCTGGGTGGCCCCAAGGATCCGGGCAGGAAGTTCGGGGCCCAGTATTGCCCTCCAAGATCCAGTGCTGGGATCCACACTCAACTCCACCCTTACCTTTGTTTTCAAACTTGGGGTCCGTTGGACTGGGTGGGGGAGCCCAGGCTGCCCCAGCGAGCAAGAGGCAGAGGAAGCCAATTCCAGGACGGAGAGGTGCCGGGAGATGATACATAACGTAGCCCCTGCCGCTGGGGGCCCAGGGCTCCTGCCACCCCCGGTAACTTCTTCCGCCCCTGGCACGGGCCACAGCTGGGTCAGCAGCTGCCTCCGCCGGACACAGCTGACCAGGCCTTCCCGGCCAGGCGCCTCAAAGTGGCAGCTCCCCCGAGGGGGCGGGACAAGCAGGCAGCCCGAGCTGAGATAAGAGGGAGGCAGCCGCCCTGTGGGGCCTGGCTACAGAGAGCAGGGGCCCTGGGCTCCGCACCCCCTTGGGTGTGGAGGGAAGGAACTGTTCTGCTTTCTGCCTCAGACACACTTTCTTGCTGTGCGACCCTGGACGGGTTACTTACCTTATCTGAGCTTCAGCCTTTTAATCCCGACTTGGCACATAGCAAGCATTCAAAAAACGTAAACTACAACTACTGATATTATCGTACTAATCAACATCTCTTCCCAGTCTGGGTAGGAATATAATAAGCCTAATAGTAGCCGTTGAATGTTTGCACAATGTTGGGAAGTACTGCGAGATAGCAAGTACGAAAGAGCCTGCGTTTGTAAAAATTACATGTATTCTAGAATGCGAGATTTTATTTGTGATTTTGGGGGCATTTTCTGCTTACATTTGTATACTCGGGATTTTATTTTACAAGGAACGTGCAGTTCTTTCAATAATCTGTAAAGTATAGAACAAATCATAAAAGCTGTTCTCTCGGGCTTAGCTTCAACTGGAGTAAACACCCTCCACCCCAAAGAGATGGAGGCCTGGGGAAGCAGGGGATACCTACCTATTGCGTCAGCCAGCCCCAGATTAGCCAATTAGAGAACTCCATTCCCTGGAGCACGGTAATTGGTTCAGGTGTGGCATGTGACCCAAGGGGATCCAATGAGCTTCCATTCTGGGATTTTCCCTGGAGTAGCTAGGAAAGGAGGTGCCGCTTTCTATTGGAAGACGAGGTAGGCAGATGGAGTAGCCAGAAACATCTTTGTCATTACGAGGAAAAAAATTGGCTGATGGTGAAGCTAAGGTGGGCTTCTGCACTGTCTGTTCCCTCCACGTGCAAGGTTCTTCCTTTAAATGTACATGCGGCTCACTTTCGGTTTACTCAAGACTCTTAACTAAATGTCACTTCCTCAGTGAAGCCCTCCTGGATCACCTGTTTAAAATAGCAACCCTCTCACCGCCCACCCCTAGCCCCCCACACACGTCATTCCTTAAATGGTTTGGTAGTAGTAGCAGCAGCAGCAGCAGCATTCTGCATTCCCTGTACTTTTTCTATAAATATGTAATATGTATTTGATGTTTTGTTATTGATTCACCACCTTCATTAGTCTGTTTTGTTCATTTCTATATCCCCAGCACCTACAACAGAGCCTGGCATACAATAGGAGGTCAGAAATATTTGTGGAGTAAAAGGTAAGCGTAAAACCAACTTGAGAGGTGTAGGGAGACAGCTGATCTTGTGTTAGCCACTGGAGAGAGCTATTCCTGAGTACTCCTGCACCTTTTTTTTTTTTAACCTTCTGCACTTTTAAAAATAGAAGTGGAGGGATTCCCTGGCTGTTCAGTGGTTAGGACTCCGTGCTTCTGCAGGGGCATGGATTTGGTCTCTAGTTATTTAACATATGCAGAGTACATCATGAGAAACTCTGGGCTGGAAGAAGCACAAGCTGGAATCAAGATTGCCGGGAGAAATATCAATAACCTCAGATATGCAGATGACACCAGCCTTATGGCAGAGAGTGAAGAGGAACTAAAAAGCCTCTTGATGAAAGTGAAAGTGGAGAGTGAAAAAGTTGGTTTAAAGGTCACATTCAGAAAACAAAGATCATGGCATCTGGTCCCATCACTTCATAGGAAATAGATGGGGAAACAGTGGAAACAGTGTCAGACTTTATTTTTCTGGGCTCCAAAATCACTGCACATGGTGACTGCAGCCATGAAATTAAAAGACGCTTACTCCTTGGAAGGAAAGTTATGACCAACCTAGATAGTATATTGAAAAGCAGAGATATTACTTTGCCAACAAAGGTCCATCTAGTCAAGGCTATGGTTTTTCCAGTGGTCATGTATGGATGTGAGAGTTGGACTGTGAAGAAGATGCAGCCATGAAATTAAAAGACGCTTACTCCTTGGAAGGAAAGTTATGACCAACCTAGATAGTATATTGAAAAGCAGAGATATTACTTTGCCAACAAAGGTCCATCTAGTCAAGGCTATGGTTTTTCCAGTGGTCATGTATGGATGTGAGAGTTGGACTGTGAAGAAGGCTGAGTGCCGAAGAATTGATGCTTTTGAACTGTGGTGTTGGAGAAGACTCTTGAGAGTCCCTTGGATTGCAAGGAGATCCAACCAGTCCATTCTGAAGGAGATCAGCCCTGGGATTTCTTTGGAAGGAATGATGCTAAAGCTGAAGCTCCAGTACTTTGGCCACCTCATGCGAAGTGTTGACTCATTGGAAAAGACCCTGATGCTGGGAGGGACTGGGGGCAGGAGGAGAAGGGGACGACCGAGGATGAGATGGCTGGATGGCATCACCGACTCAATGTACATGATTTTGGGTGAACTCTGGGAGTTGGTGATGGACAGGGAGGCCTGGCGTGCTGCGATTCATGGGGTGGCAAAGAATCGGACACGACTGAGCGACTGAACTGAACTGAGGGGAACTAAAATCCCACATGCCTTGCTGTAGAACAATACAAACAAACAAACAAACAAACAGAAGTCAATAAGAATCTCTTCCTCAGGAAATTGGCATTTGGATTGAGTGTGTTTGTGTGTGTGTATGTGAGAGAAAGAGGCAGAAATTGTAAACTGTTCTTATGAGAGGCAAGCTAGCTCCCTGGGTAAGAGCATATGTTCTGATGCATTCCACGTGTCACTTGCCCTGAAACCTTAGATAAGCTACTTAACTCTCCCTCGGAGAAGAAAACGGCAACCCACTCCAGTGTTCTTGCCTGGAGAATCCCAGGGACTGGGGAGTCTTGTGGGCTGCCCTCTATGGGGTCACACAGAGTCGGACACGACTGAAGCGACTTAGCAACAGCAACAACCCTCCCCCGTCTTGATTTTTCATGTATAAAATGGGCATAATAATAGTGAAAGTGAAGTCGCTCAGTCGTCTGACTCTTTGCGACCCGTGGACTCTAGCCTACCAAGCTCCTCGGTCCATGGGATTCTCCAGGCAAGAATACTGGAGTGGGTTGCCAGTTCCTTCTCCATGATAATAATGCCCTTTCATACGGCTTATGTGAGGATTATGAATAGATTACATCAAGTTATGAGAACATACCTGGCACACAGAAAGCGCTCAATAAGGATAGCAATTATTTGCTTAAGCTAACTTAAGAAGGACAGGGAAGACTGTGCTGCAGTCCACGGGGTTTGCAAATAGTCTGACATGACTTAGTGACTGAACAACCATAACAATTTAAGAAAACTGTTACTTACATCCAATTGTTTTAAATGAATTAATTTGGCTGCATCACGTCTTAGTTGCAGCATGTGGGATCTTTTGTTGCAGTATACAGATTCTCTAGTTGCTTAGTTGCTCTGAGACACATGGGATCTAGTTCCCTCACCAGAGATCAAACCCTAGTCCCCTGCATTGCAAGGGGGATTCTTAACCAATGGACTGCCAGGGAAGTCCCAGGGATTTTCCTTGCATGGCAGGTGGAACTGGAGGGATGTAAGAATGGCACTGCCCCCTGAGGGTGATCCTGCCTTGGAGTGGGGCAATATTCATTTATTAACTTTTTTTCTTTTTTGGCTACTGTAACAGAGACCCAAATAATACTGATGGCTTAAATAAGCTGGGCATTTAAGAAGAATATGTATTTATTTGGCTGTGCTAGGTCTTAATCACAGCTCACTGGATCTTTACTTGTGGTGTTCAGCATGTGGCGTTTAGTTCCCTCAACGGGGATGGAACTCAGGCCCTCAACACTGGGAGCTCAAAGACTTAGCTGCTGGACCACCAGGGAAGTCCTGAGATAGATATTTATTTTCTTTTGTAACAGTTCAAGTAGCAGCAATACAGTATGTTTGCTCCCTGGTCTCAGAGGGCCATGATGCTTCCAGTTTGCAGCTTAGTTGTTCAGATGGTGTAAACCACCCAGTCCAAGCTGATCCACTCCATATCTTCATTCTAATCAACCCAAGGCAAAAAAAGGCAAGAGAGGATATACCCCTTCTCTTTAAGGGCAGAGTCTGGAAGGTACCCACATCTTTTCCCTTTACAACTCATTGACCGAGACTTGGTCATATGACCACATTTCACTGCAAGGGATACTGGAAATGCAGTCTTTATCCTGGGTAGCCAGTTGAAAACTCAGTGTTTCTGTAACCATAGGAGAAGGTTATTGGATTTCGGGAGTCAATGGACAGTCTCATTCTCAGAGCAAATCAGAGGCAAGAGACTCTGTTACAAAGTCCTGGTGACATCTTTTGAGTCTCTGGATCCAACAGTGCCTGAAGCTGGCCCCATGGAACTTTTCAATTACAGGGGCATTCATTTCTGGTTTTTTGCCCATACCTGTTTGAATTGGGTTTTTGACCACTTGAAAAAGCAAGAACCCTTATTAATACAGTTAATATAAAGCCCATAGTTGAGGTCTAGCAGAGTGGGAGTTCATAACTGGGTATTATTATTGTTGTTGCTGTTGTTGTTATGATTGTTTTTCACATGACGATGTTATTTGTCTCAAGTTCTGATGGAATTTCATTTCTTCCCTCTTCCATATACACGGCAGGAAAGAATTATATTACCCCAACAGTGTTGAGGGACAGAGTCCTGAACCCTCTGTCTGTGACAGAACCCCACTCCCACCCGCTGCTGGTGTCAGCCATGCCTCACTCAACCCCTTCCTTAGGGCTCTTAGTTTTTCTTTTCTGTTTTAATTTTTATTTGTTTATTTTTGGATGTGCTGGGTCTTCAGTGCTGCACAGGAGTTTCTTTAAGCAGCAGGTGGGGGCTATTTAGCTATGGCGCGCAGGTTTCTCATTGTGGTGGCTTCTCTTGCTGTGGAACACAGGCTCTAGAGCTTGCAGGCATCAGAGGTGCAGCACATGGGCTCGGCAGTTGTGGTTTCCAGGCTTTAAGGCACAATAGTTGTGGCACACGGGTTTAGTTGCTCTACAGCACGTGGGATCTTCTCAGACCAGGGATGGATCCCATGTCTCCTGTGTGGGCAGGCAGGTTCTTTACTACTGAGCCACCAGGGAAACCCTTCTTTTCTTATTTAAATTTTTATCCTAATGAAGAGTAGACCTGGGGCATAGGCGCAGAACAAACAAGACTGACTCCTGTTTTATAACTTTGGTCACTATTTTTATCCATTTTTGTCACTTTTGGTGTGTCTCCAATAGTTACAAGGTTTTTCTGGGGGAGGGTCTGACCCCTGACACCCCACCCCTTTCTATAAGATGAAGCTCTCCACCACCAGCTACCCCATGGGCTGGTGTCTTTGGAATAGGGATCTGGTGCCAGAGGGTCAGAGGGGTGAGGTCCAATAAAATGGGGGGGGGGGTTACAGGGAATGGAGCACAGTGACCGCTACTGGGGAATTGGAGCTTTTCATAGAGGAGCCTCCTCCCCGCATCCTGGTGATAGAAGCCAGACCCCTTGCTGCCCATGAGGCCCATATCCTGAAGGAGGGGGTAGGGAGACTGAGGTTGTATGCTGGGCCCCCTCCTTCCGCCGCAGCACGAAGCCTCCGGGGGCAGCTGGACTCATGGCATAGAACACGTTGGCGTTGTCAGGAATCAGGAGCTCTGGCCAAGCATGGAGAAGATGGTGAAAGGCCCACACAACCTGGCACTTCCCCCACAAAGGACCTAGGGAACCTTCTACCACTCACCACGCAACCTGAACAATCTTGGATCCCTTCAGCCAGTGCTAAGCCAACCTCATTCCCCTCTCATTGGAAATCTAGACAACTTCCCACTCCAAGCCTGCACCACCTCATGTCTCCCCCATCGTGAACCTGGGCAATCTCCTCCTATTTCCCCTGGAGTCTAGATAACCTATACTGGAAGCTTGAGCAAAGTCAGGCCTCCCAACCCGATCAACTTCCTGCTCACCCCACCCTCTCCCCTGCAGCCAACTCCCAGCCAAGTTCACGCTGCTCTCACCACGAACTAGGACAACTTCTGATTTCCCACTTCCAGCCTGTACAACTCTCACACTTGTTATGTGAACAACCTCATATATCCCTTTAGCATGTCAGTCTTTTTTTTTTCTTTTGGCTGCACCACATAGCTTGCAGGATCTTAGTTCCCCAACCAGGGATCGAACCCAGGCCCCTAGCAGTGAAAGCGTGGATTCCTAATCACTGGACTGCCAGGGAATTCCCTAGCATGTCAATGTCTTGCCTCTCCCTCCTTTATATATATTTTTTTCATTTCTTAAACGTTTAATTGAAGTGAAGTTGATTTACAATGTGTTGTTAATTTCTCCTGTACAGCAAGGTGACTAGTTATTCATACATATATATGTATGTGAAAAAAGTGAAACTGTTAGTCACTTAGTGGTGTGGCGCCCTGTGGACTGTAGCCTGCCAGGCTCCTCTGTCCATGGGATTCTCCAGGCAAGAATACTGGAGTGGGTTGCCATGCCCTTCTCCAGGGGATCTTCCCAACCCAGATTGAACCCTAGTCTCTTGCACTGAGGCAGACTCTTTACCATCTGAGCCACCATGGAAGCCCACTTCTATGCTTTTACATGTTCTTTTCAATTATGGTTTGTCACAGGATATTCAAAATAGTTCCCTGTTACCTCTCTCCCTTTAAAAGGAGACAACTTTCTACTCACTTTACATTGAACAATCTCGTTTCCTACCCTGAATTTCAGTACCATGTGGCCCTCTCCCATGCCAAGTTCAAGTAACTTCAGAGTCCCCATCCAAACTTGGACAATCTCATTTCGCCTCAGATCCAAGCCCAGAGCCTCCCTTCAGTGTTGTGCTCCACGAGGTTGAGCCCAAACAACCTCACAATTCTACAGATCGAAGCCCAGATGACCTTCTACACTCCCTCTCCCACTGGTTCCCCGACAATCTCATTTCCCCATAAATCCTAGGAAGATACTTTTGGTGCCCCCTTCCCTCACACTGAGCTAGGACAATCTCATGATCCCACCTAAGGGAGGCATCAATATTTTTCTGCCTCTTAACCCCACCCTGCTGCATCTCACCCCTACTGTTCCAGAACCACCCTGGTCAGCCTGCCGTCCTCCCCAGCCAACTGCCCCTTAGCCCAGGCTCCAAGCTGTCCTTGCTCACCCCTGTCCCCAGGAAGGACTTGGAAGAGCTGATAGTCCCGGACCCAGGGCTGGGCCACATTGTGTTTTTCCAAGGCTCGCTGGACCACGCTGGGGGCCTTGTCCTGACTAGTGAGCTGCAAAGAGAGGCTGGGAGGTAAGGGATGACCAGCCAAGCCCCAAGGGCAGGCTGTCCCCAGCAGGTCTCAGGCTCAGCTCCTCACCAAGATGCTCCGATACAGATTGCCATGGTCGTTGTCGATGCTGACCCGGATGACGCGGGCCTCTGAGCCCTGCTGCTAGGGAGGGAGATACGAGGGCCACTCAAGGGTAGGGCCAGAGGCCAGGGGCCTGGCAGGTCCGGGCCCAGGGGCAGCTGTGGACAGCGGGGTTGGATGCTGAGCGGGGAGAGCGTGAGGCCCCTCCCTCATTGTATTCAACACATCTTCCTGCGTACCCTGAGCCTGGGGATGTGCAATTAGGGTATCGATGCCATCCCATCCCATAGATGCCCGCATCTATGCCATCCCATCATGTACAGACCTTCATGCTGTTATAGGAATGTGACTCGTGTTCACACACAAGAAACCCAGTGTAACCTGAGAGCACGGAGTGCCCACGTTTGCTCACAATTATTGGGTGGGCACAAGCCCGTGAACACGAAAAGCCCTGCACAGGGCCATGGATACTGTGGCTATTCATGCCAGCATTTTCCCTCCAGCTGTGCAAATTCCCATGTTTGTGCTAAGTCATGTCCAATTCTTTGCAACCCTATGGACTATAGCCCACCAGGCTCCCCTGTCCATGGGATTCTCCAGGCAAGAAGACTGGAGTGGGTTGCCATGCCCTTCTCCAGGGGATCTTCCTGACCCTGGGATTGAACATGTATTTCCTGCATTGCCAAGTGGATTCTTTACTGCTGGGCCATCAGGGAAGCCCATTCCTGGGAAAACACATATCCTTACAAAAGTAGTGACTGTAACCCAGAGTGCCTTGTGGGTAAGTGGAAGCTCTTGTCCAGATCTGAGCATAAGTGACAGACAGTCCCTTAAGTGGATCCATGGAGATGCATGCAGTTTCCCGGACATAAGCTCAGAGTGCTGAGTCAACTGTGTTTATGGTCTCCTGTGCACATACCTGGCTGTGAAATCCTGTGTGCATGCACGCGCACACACACACACACACAAGAGCCCTGGGTGCCTGCAGTCCCATGTGTACACATAGTCTTGGTACCTTGGTGCTGGGGCTCTGGGGCCCTGGAGAGGCTGGAGGACTGCCTGTAGGAGGGTCCTTGGTTCTAGGACTGGATGGAGGGGATGCTGGGACAGACTGGGGGAGACACAGAGTCTGAAGTGGGGTGGCTGCCCTGAACTCTGACCCCTCTCCAGTCCCTTCATCAGATGGGATGCTCACCTTGAGGTGGAGGATGAGGGATCCCCAGGACTTCCACCAGGGGATGAAACTCTCTCCCGGGACAGCTTCCTGAAAATAGGGAACAGGATGACGCGAGGACCAAACCCAGACCCGGGAGCAGATCCCATCCCTGCTCACGTCACCCATCACATACTCCCTGAAACTCACGCACTGAGGCGCTTGGTCAGGCTGATTTGCCGTCGGATGCGTGGGGAGCTGGGGCAGGAGGAGGCTGGTGGCTCATTGACCCGGGAGATGCGGTAGCTGAGGGGTCAAGATGTAGATGGATGGGTGGGTTGAGAAGTGAATTAGATTCAGTTAGGAGCTGGGTTTTGGGTGTGTGTGGGGGTAGAGGGAGGGTACAGCCAGGAATTAGGCATCCAATGTCAAGATCAGGGTAATAAATGTGGGTATTACAGTTTCAGGGTCTTATTGGTGATTAGATGAGATGGCTTGGTTAGCAGGACACACAGGGATTCATAGAGTGGGACTGAGGAGTCAAATTGGGTCAAGGATAGAGTTCAAGGTCAGATAATCACTGGGGTCAACGATTAGGATCATGGATTCAATAGAATGAGTTGGTACAGTTGAATTGGGGTCAACTGAATGGGGGTCATAAGTCAGATATATGTCAAAGTTAGAGTCAGTTGCTCAGAACTGGGGGTCAATGATTGGGCTTAGAGAGTCAGAGGTGGGTCATGGGTCAGATAGAGCCAGAGGTGGGGCAGAGAAAAGATAGGATGGTTGAGTGGAACAGCTAGCTACACATTAAATGCTGAAGTCCAAAAGTCAGATGAGGGCTTCCTTGGTGGCTCAGTGGTAAAGAATCTGCCTGCCGATGCAGGAGACACTGGTTCCATCCTTGGTCTGGGAAGATGCCACAGGCTGTGAAACAACTAAGCCCAGGCATCACAACTACTGACCCCGTGCTCAGAGTCCAGCAGCCACAACTCCTGAAGCCCGTGTGCCCAGAGCCCACGCTCCACAGCAAAAGAAGCCATCACAATGAAAATTCAGTGCACCAGAAACAGAGAGTAACCATACTCACTGCAACTGCAGGAAAGCCCGAGCAGCCAAAACCAAAGAAAGTTACTTTTCAAAAAAATAGAAAAGAAAGAAAAGAAAGTCAGGTGAGGTCAAAGTTTGGGGTCAGAGGGCAACTGGGGTCGCCCTCGACTGGGCTGGAGACAATGTCAGAAGGGGATCTGAGGAGGAGCCGGGGAGGTGCGTGGGGTGTGCGGATCTGGGGTGTTATCCAGGATCAGTGGCACGGTTGGGGGTGCTGTCAGACCAGGCCACAGGTTGTCACCTCTGCTCCTCGCTGAGCTTGTGCTGGGCACGCAGGGCAGCCAGGATGGGCGGGCGGGGGCTCAGGCAGTAGCTCTGACAACGTCTCTGCAGCTGCTGGATGCGGGCCAGGATCTCCCACTCCTGAGGGGGCGGCCTCTGAGACCTCCGCCCATGCTCTGCTCTGCCCTGGACCCCCTCCCCACCTCCACCCCTGCCCACCGCAGCTCCCCCTTACCTTCCTCCTCTTCTCAAAGTTGATGAGATCCCCCTGGGGACAAACTTTGTCTGAACTGGAGACAGTTCAGACTCCAAGGTCAGGGGTCGAGGATCAAGGTCAGGGGCTGGGATATCAGGAACCCCATGCACTAAGGGAGCTGGGGTCACAGAGCATGGGCAAGGTCAAGGGTGAGAGGTCAGGAGGCCCACTGTGCTGAGGGCAAGGAGTCAAGAGTCAGGGCTCAGACCTTCAGCATATCCGGCAGGGCAGTATCCAGCATTACCAGGTCCGTGAGAAAGGTGCCAAGGTAGGGGACGGGGCCTGGGGGCAGTTTCTGTGGCCCCCAGAGCTCCAGTCACTCTCAGGCATCAGTGACCCCATCAGGCTCCACCCCCTGCCCCAACATCCCACTTGTCACTCATCTCAAACCACATCACTTACCGAGGAGGGCTTCCTGCGGGGGCATCCTCCTCTTGGGGCCCCTGAGTTGCCTCCTGGAAACAGTGAGAGACTTTATTTTCTTAGGCTTCAAAATCACTGCAGATGGTGACTGTAGCCATGAAATGAAAAGATGCTCGCTCCTTGGAAGAAAAGCTATGACAAAACTAGACAGCATATTAAAAAGCAGAGACATTACTTTGCCAACAAAGGTCCATCTAGTCAAAGCTGTGGTTTTTCCAGTAGTCATGTATGGATGTGAGAGTTGGCCCATAAAGAAAGCTGAGTGCCAAAGAACTGATGCTTTTTAACTGTGGTGTTAGAGAAGACTCTTGAGAGTCCCTTGGACTCCAGGGAGATCAAACCAGTCAATCCTAAAGGAAATCAGTCCTGAATATTCATTGGAAGGACTGATGCTGAAGCTGAAGCTCCAATACTTTGGCCACCTGATGCTAAGAACTGACTCGTTAGAAAAGACCCTGGTGCTGAGGAAGATTGAAGGTGGGAGGAGAAGGGGATGACAGAGGATGAGATGGTTGGATGGCATCACTGACTCAGTGGACATGAGTTTGAGCAAGCTCTGGGAGTTGGTGATGGACAGGGAAGCCTGGCGTGTTGCAGTACATGGGGTCGCAAAGAGGTGGACATGACTGAGTGACTGAACTAACTGAGGGGGAGGAGAAGGACTGAGTAGTCCTAGGGTTTCCTTGACCCCTCCCTCAGGGAAGATACCTCCATCACAGCCATAACCAAGGGAAAGTGAACAGGGAGGAGGAGAGAGCAGATAAGCAGCAGGGGGCAGGCCCCACAGGGGATGATGAGAGATGGGGCTTGTGGATGCCGTGGCTCCCAAGGCTGGCCTATAACACAGGTGAGAATCCTTGTACCTGGCGACCCCTCCCAAGCAATGCTCTGAACTTTGCCTTCACAGCATTATTCTGCCTGGTAATTAGTGATATAATTGCTGGGGCAATTACTAAATTGTGTGTGTCCCCATCGGGGGCCTGAAGCCATCCAAGGGGAGGAAAGTGGTTTGTGTCTTTATGGCTAAGCCTCCTTGCCTGGCACACACTATGTGCTTAATGCAGAGTTGCTTGAGCTCGCATCCTTATTTGAGACATTTGTTCACTTTATTTCCTGATCCTTACTCTGGGCCAGGCACGGTTTGGAGTGCTGGGGAGGCAGCAGTGAACAAAACAGACAAACTTTCTGGCCTCACAGAGCAGACATTAGCCATGGCGAAACAGCAACAACCAAGTTAGATGTGTAATCTAAGGACAGGCAGAGATAAGGGCAATGGGGGTAGAGTGGAGGTGTGTGGGATATAGGGAGGGCCTCTCAGAGGTGGGGACACTGAGGGAGACACCTGCAGAGGGTGGGAAGAACGTTCTTGGCAAAAGAACAGACTTCCAGTGCCATCTATTCTGCATTTTTTGACTGTGCTGCAGTATGAGCAATCTTAGTTCTCCGACAGGAATCGAACCCATGTCCCCTGCATCAGGAACTCAGAGTCTTAACCACTAGAACACCAGGGAAGTCTCTATTCTGGATTCACCCCCTAGAACCAGCACCTAATTGCAGTCAGAACCTAAATCTTGCCTGCAGTAAGTCAGACTCATTGGCACACTTTTTTTGTTTGTTTTGTTTTGCTTATCAAAGTCAAGTCCTTGGCACAATTTTTTTTTCACTCTTTGCCGTGACTCTGACCTTCAGTGACCTTTTCACTGTAGCTTCTGGTATTTGTAAAGATTGAAGGTGGGAGGAGAAGGGGATGACAGAGGATGAGATGGTTGGATGGCATCACTGACTCAGTGGACATGAGTTTGAGCAAGCTCTGGGAGTTGGTGATGGACAGGGAAGCCTGGCGTGTTGCAGTACATGGGGTCGCAAAGAGGTGGACATGACTGAGTGACTGAACTAACTGAGGGGGAGGAGAAGGACTGAGTAGTCCTAGGGTTTCCTTGACCCCTCCCTCAGGGAAGATACCTCCATCACAGCCATAACCAAGGGAAAGTGAACAGGGAGGAGGAGAGAGCAGATAAGCAGCAGGGGGCAGGCCCCACAGGGGATGATGAGAGATGGGGCTTGTGGATGCCGTGGCTCCCAAGGCTGGCCTATAACACAGGTGAGAATCCTTGTACCTGGCGACCCCTCCCAAGCAATGCTCTGAACTTTGCCTTCACAGCATTATTCTGCCTGGTAATTAGTGATATAATTGCTGGGGCAATTACTAAATTGTGTGTGTCCCCATCGGGGGCCTGAAGCCATCCAAGGGGAGGAAAGTGTGTTTGTGTCTTTATGGCTAAGCCTCCTTGCCTGGCACACACTATGTGCTTAATGCAGAGTTGCTTGAGCTCGCATCCTTATTTGAGACATTTGTTCACTTTATTTCCTGATCACTTACTCTGGGCCAGGCACGGTTTGGAGTGCTGGGGAGGCAGCAGTGAACAAAACAGACAAACTTTCTGGCCTCACAGAGCAGACATTAGCCATGGCGAAACAGCAACAACCAAGTTAGATGTGTAATCTAAGGACAGGCAGAGATAAGGGCAATGGGGGTAGAGTGGAGGTGTGTGGGATATAGGGAGGGCCTCTCAGAGGTGGGGACACTGAGGGAGACACCTGCAGAGGGTGGGAAGAACGTTCTTGGCAAAAGAACAGACTTCCAGTGCCATCTATTCTGCATTTTTGACTGTGCTGCAGTATGAGCAATCTTAGTTCTCCGACAGGAATCGAACCCATGTCCCCTGCATCAGGAACTCAGAGTCTTAACCACTAGAACACCAGGGAAGTCTCTATTCTGGATTCACCCCCTAGAACCAGCACCTAATTGCAGTCAGAACCTAAATCTTGCCTGCAGTAAGTCAGACTCATTGGCACACTTTTTTTGTTTGTTTTGTTTTGCTTATCAAAGTCAAGTCCTTGGCACAATTTTTTTTTCACTCTTTGCCGTGACTCTGACCTTCAGTGACCTTTTCACTGTAGCTTCTGGTATTTGTTGAATGAGTAAATAAGAGCGCCGTCAAGTGTGAGCTCTGATGAGGGCAGCAGAGGCAGCAAAAACACAGGGCTGCTTACAAACAGGAGGAAGGCCATTCTTGAGAGGTATGGGAAAGGACGCTGAGTGAAAGGACAATGACAAGCAATGGCCCTTTCCTGGGCCTGGGATCTGCGGGGTCCTCACCCATCTGTACCTGGGAGAGAATCTCTCTGCTGCTCAGATGGTTGTTCTCGTCGGAGAAAATTTGGGCAAGTTTCCTGAAAGTGGATAATGGTTCCCTGGGGAGGACAGGAGAGGAGTCACGGGTGGCCACGGGAGAGTCAGAGCAGGGTTGCGGTGGGCAACAGGTCCCACCCCAGCGCCCCCACCCCCAGTCCCTGGTCACCGGCTCACGGCGCCCCAGCTGCGCTTCAGCCTGTAGATGGGGTTAGACTGCAGGGCAGACAGGATGGCGCGCAGGGAGGAGAAGTTCCGCAGTTCCCGGCAGCGCTGGGGGGCGGGGTAGAGTGGGTGCTGGTCACACCTCAAACCTGCCTGATCCCCAAGAATGATCCATCTTTGATCCCGTGACTTGTGACCCCAGGTCAAACCCTTACATCTCGCCCCACATCTGACAAGCTACCCGGATTCAGCCTCCTCCCCAACCTACCTCTCCATACCCTTTGTCTGACCTTGGCTTTCCGTGTCCCCTCTCCTTACTTCTCCCTGGCTCTAGACAGACCCATAGCATCTCCTAGTTCCAGACTCCTCATCCTCAACCTAAGTCTCACTCCAGGTGTCAGCCTCTAGTCCCCTTGCCTTGCCTCTCCCCAACTCCCTTTCCTGGGCCCCAGTTCTACTCTTCCTCTCTACCCAGAGGCTCCTGCCCCACCTCTACCTGGGCTCTTTCAAGACCTCCACCTCCTTTTCTTGGCTTGGTTCCAAGTCTATTCCTTCTGCAGTACACCCATCCCATCCTTGTGGTGGTGGTTTAGTTGCTCACTCCTGTCTGACTCTTTGTGACCCCATGGACTGTAGCCTGCCAGGCTCCTCTGTCCATGGGGGTTCTCCAGGCAAGAATACTGGAGTGGATTGCCATTTTCTTCTCCAGGGTACCTTCCCGACCCAGGAGCCGAACCAGGGTCTCCTGCACTGCAGGCAGATTGAGCTACAATGAACCCCATACAACTGAGCTACAACGGAAGCCCATCATCCCACCCTTATTATTCCTTAACCAGCACGGAGTGCTCTCAGCCACTCTTGAGAGTCCCTTGGACTTCAAGGAGGTCAAACCAGTCAGTCCTAAAGGAAATCAGTCCTGAATTCATTGGAAGAACTGATGCTGAAGCTACAATATTTTGGCCACCTGATGAGAAGAACTTGACTCATTAGAAAAGACCCTGGTGCTGGGAAAGATTGAAGACAGGAGGAGAAGGGGACCAAGAAGATGAGATGAGCAAGCTTAGGGAGTTGGTGGTGGACAGGGAAGCCTGGTGTGCTACATTCCATGGGGTCGCAAAGAGTCGGACACGACTGAGCGACTGAACTGAACTGAACCTTCTGCGGCTCAAGGCCACGTGCTGGACTTTCCCTTAGGCACCTCCCAGCCTCAACTCTCCGCTTTTCCAGAGACCCGTCCTTGGCCTTCCGCCCGCCCCCGGCCCCTCTCACTTGAGCCTCGGCCTCGCGCAAGTCCTGCCCCCACGCTCCCGCCAGAGACGCACCTGAGCTATGCGGATCCACTTCTCCAGCGCTGCGCCCTCTGCGGGGCGGCCAGGCCCGGTTCCCCAAGCACTGAGCCCAGCACGCAGCCAGTCACTGTGTTGAACTGGGTCACGGTGGCGCGCACAGTTGGGGCGATGCTTGCGGCCCCCGGCCGGTCCCGCTGCGACCACACAGAGCCCAGGCACTCGAAGGGCCGCAGGCGCGAGAAGAGCTCCTGAACAGCGAGTGGAGGAGGGTGGAATCTGAGCTCAGAGGGACCTCCCCCAACTCCTCCTCCCTCCCCCACCTGCTACTCGTCCCCTATCCCAGTCCCTGCCCGCGCGGGCCGGCTCTGATACTCACCACGTCCATCAGGGTCAGCTGCTCCGCCACGTCGTCTACACTGAAATCCAGAAGCTCAGGCCCTTTCCACACGAGGCCCTCCTCATCTTCCAGGCAGCTCACCGAGGAGTCTGGACAGAGGATCTGGGCAGTCCCAGGGGGTCCTGAGGGAGCACTGACTAGGTGAGCTTAAACGCTCAGTCCAACTGTAAGCCACCAAGCTCCTCTGTCCGTGGGATTCTCCAGCCAAGAATACTGGAGTGGGCAGCCATTCCCTTCTTCAGGAGATCTTCCCCACCCAGGGATCGAACCCTTGCCTCTTACATCTCCTGCATTGGCAGGCAGTCTTTACCACTGAGCCATCAGGGAAGCCCAACCAGGTGATTAAGGGAAGGTTAAGACATTGTCTTAATGTTCCAAGTTCGAATCCAAATTGATTCACTAGCTAGCTGTGTGAATTAAAACAAGCTTTTAACCTCTCTGTGCCTTGGTTTCCTCATCTGGATTTATTTTTTCAAAGTGTACAAGTGTGAAAACATTAATTCATTATTAATTCATCAAAAGTATGGATTAAAAAAAATGAGATCACACACACCAGACTTCTATAAAGTACTCAATAAATATGAATTATTTTTCTCAAGGTGGGGGGTGGTGGTGGTGGTCAATGGTGGCGCCCCCTAGAGGACACTTTGGAAATCCAGACATGCATAGTGAAGAATCATTAACACCAGCCTCCAAATGTCCCTCCAAATTTGTGTCCTTAAAAAACCTGTTTACAATAATCTGCACCTAGAACCCAACTATCTTGCTCATGTTGCTATTTAGTCGCTCAGTCGTGTCCAACTCTTCTGTAACCCCGTGGGCCATAGCCTGCCAGGCTCCTTTTGCCCATGGGATTTCCCAGGCAAGAATATTGGAGTGGGTTGCCATTTCCTTCTCCATGGGATCTTCCCAACCCAGGGATTGAACCTGTGTCTCCTGAATTGGCAGACAGATTCTTTACTATCGAGCCTCCTGGGAAGCCCAGTCTTGCTCATAAACACTAATTATTTTGGCTCCAGGAATGCAAGGACTGTGAGCGCATGGACTTTGTTTTATATGGAAATTGCAGGTGTTGTTCACCATTTTGGAAATCGATGTCACTAACATCTGTGCTACAGCATCTTTGTCACTGGTACACTTCCCTGCATTAGTCTGTGGTTTCCATATTTACTGTGACGCTAGGCAGGTGAAGGCACTGGTTAACTTCATTATGTCTTCTAGTGAGGCATGCCCAGACACTGACATACCAACACTGTTGTGTAAATTGCTTTTGTCTTAATTCTCCTTCCTATTACTGTTGCAATATATTATTACTTTTAAGTTCATTTAATTATCTGTTGTTCATTTCATATTCGGACAGGTGATATTGCAAAATATTAGTTTTAAAGTGAGCATAGGCGGGACTTCCGTGGTGGTCCAATGACTAAGATTCTGCACTCTCAATGCAGGGGTCTGTGTTTGATTTCTGGTCAGAGAACAAGATCCTACATGCCTCAACTAAGAGTTCATCTGACACAACTAAATATTTTGCATGCCCTGAGGAAGACTGAAGATTCTGTGTGCCACAACTAAGACCCTGTGCAGCCAAATAAACAAATATTTTTAAATTGATAATTGTTGAAAATAAGTGAGGGCTGTGTGAGTGTTCTTTACACTACTTCTCTCTATTTCTGTATGTGTTTGAAATCATGGTAAAAAGTAACCCCCAATAAAGATGTTAAAGGTCCCAGAGCCTGGCATACAATTGGCATTCAATAAATGTTCATTTTTCTTCTCTGACCTCAAATACTCACAGTTTAGGGTAGTCTTTTCAATAGAATTTTTTGCAGTGGTGAAAATATTTTCTATCTGTGCTGCCCGATGTGGTTACTGAGCACTAGAAATGTGGCTAGTGTGACCAAAAAACTGATTCTAATTTTTATTTAATGTTAATTAACTTCAATTTCAATAGCCACATGGGGCTAGTAGCTATCTCACTAGTCTGTGCAGCTTGGATGACTTGGAATAAGATGGAGAAATTTTGAAGGCAAAGGAAGAAAGATATTTAGTAACCAAGAGAGAAGCCGAAGGCATAAAACATATTTAAATAGCTGAGACTTTGTCTCTAGGGGAGAGACGTGGCTGCTACTTTGTAAAGCAGAGAGAAATGTGGCCAGATTAGTCTAAAGATTAAAAAATGGATTAAGGTTATGAAGCTTTTGTGATAGGGATCAGATCAAACACAGACAGGTGAAAGATGATATTTTATAAGCAGGATGCAATTATTCCATAAATAAACCCATCTTGTAACTGACTCTGGGGACAGAGTTGGGGACATGACCAATGGATTCTATGAAGAAAAATAAGGCAGGTAAAAGGACTCAGAGTGGGAGGCTGTATCTGTTGGGAGGAGATCTGAGAATGCACATCTGAGCAGGTGACAATTGAACAAAGGTTTGAATGAAGTATGTGGATATTTTTCCTTCCTTCCAAAGCTCTCTACAATAGAGGTTGGCAAGCTCAGCATGTGGGATCTTAGTCCCCTGATCAGGGATTGAACCTGCATCCTTGCACATGAGTGCAATGTATTAACCACTGGACCCCCAGGAAATTCTTGGCAAACTTTTCTATTAAAGGCCAGATAGTTTGCTGACACCCAACAGTAATGAAAATAATACTATTTGCCAAGCCTTCATTGGGTTTCCCTGGTGGCTCAGACAGTAAAGAATCTGCCTGCAAAGCCCTCATTACTATTTGCTGCTGCTGCTGCTAGGTCGCTTCAGTCGTGTCCGACTCTGTGCGACCCCATAGATGGCAGCCCACCAGGCTCTGCCATCCCTGGGATTCTCCAGGCAAGAACACTGGAGTGGGTTGCCATTTCCTTCTCCAATGCATGAAAGTGAAAAGTGAAAGTGAAGTTGCTCAGTCGTATCTGACTCTTAGCGACCCCATGGACTGCAGCCTACCAGGCTCCTCCGCCCATGGGATTTGCCAGGCAAGAGTACTGGAGTGGGGTGCCATTGCCTTCTCCCATTACTTATTTACTTGTCCACTAATTGTCTTCCCAGGGAACAGGGAGCTCCTATCCACAGTTTATTGTTGAATGAACGAAGAAGCCAGTGTGGTAAGTACTGTCATTGCCCCAGGAAACAGGCTCAGAGAGGTGAAGTGACTTATTCAAGGTCGCACAGTCAGCAAATGGCAGAATTGGGATTTGAACCCAGGTCTCTGTGGCTCCTAAGGCAAGTAGCAATAGGATGATTTGTAGCCAAAAACACAAGATATCCTGACCCCATGATGGAATATCTTTATAGTTGTCATGTGTTGGGTGGGGGAGGTGAGGGATAAATGACAATACTGGGTTATTATCCCCATTTTACGGGTGGGGAAACTGAGGTTCAGACAGGGCTAAGGACCTTGCCCAAGATCTGTAGATCTTTCAGAGGGGAGAATATCCCTCGGGGAGGGAGAATGCCTGCTCAGGACACTATCATGCCCCCAGTCCGCTCACCTGCCCGTGTCTGGGACTGCTCCTCTTCCTCTTGCTTTGCCTCAGCCTCCTTCAGGAAATCTCCCAGCAGCTTTTCGGCCTCCCGGGCCTCAGCCCCTGATGGAGCTGCCCAGCCCAGAAAGCTGCAAACACTGCCTAGGTCCGAGTGGGCAGGGGGGTCCCAGAAATCCTGAGGGTGGTCCCGCAGCCATAAGCCCAGCACCGACACCACAGCCCTGGCCAAGAGAGGTGGGACCTCAGAGCCCATCCCACAGTTCCAGATTCCAGAGCTCCTACATTTCAGATCCAATCTACTCAACATTCAGAAAACAAAGATCATGGCATCTGGTCCCATCACTTCATGGGAAATAGATAGGGAAACAATGGAAACAGTGTCAGACTTTATTTTGGGGGGCTCCAAAATCACTATAGAATGTGATTTCATGCAGCCATGAAATTAAAAGATGCTTACTCTTTGGAAGGAAAGTTATGTCAAATCTAGAGAGCATTTTCAAAGGCAGAGACATTACTTTGCCAACAAAGGTCCATCTATTCAAAGCTTTGGTCTTTCCAGTGGTCATGTATGGATGTGAGAGTTGGACTGTAAAGAAAGCTGAGTGCAGAAGAATTGATGCTTTTGAACTGTGGTGTTGGAGAAGACTCTTGAGAGTCCCTTGGGCTGCTGTAGATCCAACCAGTCCATCCTAAAGGAGATTCTTCCTGGGTGTTCATTGGAAGGACTTGCTGAAGCTAAAAATCCAATACTTTGGCCACCTCATGCGAAGAGTTGAATCACTGGAAAAGACCCTGTTGCTGGGAGGGATTGAGGGCAGGAGAAGAAGGGGATGACAGAGGATGAGATGGCTCGAAGGCATCACTGACTCGATGGTCATGAGTTTGGGTGAACTCCAGGAGTTGGTGATGGACAGGAGGCCTGGTGTGCTGCAATTCATGGGGTTGCAAAGAGTCGGACATGATTGAGCGACTGAACTGAACGGAACGGAACTGAACTCAACAGATAACAAAGACTGGGTGACTTATAAAACAACATGTTTATTTTTCACAATTCTGAAGGCTGAGAAATCCAAGATCAGGACTCTGGTAGATTTGATGGCTGGTGAAGGACTACTTCCCGGTGAGCTCTTTTTGCTGTGTCTTCACATGGCGTAAGATACAGGGGACTTCTTTGGGCCCTCTTTTATGAGGGCAGTAGTCCTATTCATGAGGGCTCTTGTCTTTATGACTCTGTCACCTCTCAAAGGCCCCATCCAAATACTATCATACTGGGATAAAGTTCCAACATATGAATTTGGATGCAAATGTTCAGTTTATAGCAGTCTCCTTTTCTTGATTAGGGGTAGCAGTGGGCTAAAGGTTTATATCATTATCACTCATATTTCTTTGCAGATAATGAATCCCCAAATAAATATTTATTAAATGAGAAAAGGAACAGATGATTAAATTCCTATCAGTAGATTGGAGTGTGTGTGATTTTCAATGGCTTTTTAACTGATCTTTCCCTTTCTGCCTTTGTACTTCTACAATCCATTCTAATAAACAGCCAGAGTAATTCTCTTAAAAAGGAACTCAGATCATGTTCCTTTTTGGTTTCAGCCTTTATGCCTGCCTGTCTAAGAGTGAAGGCCAAACTCCTAATGCTATAAGGCATTGCACAGTCTGGCCTTTATTGACTCTCTGACTGTCTCACAAGGCCCTCACTGAATCATTCTTCTCCAGCCACACTAGCTTCCTTGCTATTTCTCATGGATGTCTGGTGTGTTCCCTGCTCAGGACCTCTGCATTTGCTGTCTCCAAATGCTCTTCCTGCATAAATATGTGAAGACTCCCTCTTCCCTTTCAGGCTTTGTTGAAACACTACCATCTCACAGCTGTCCCTCTTCCCTCCCCCCACCCACTGCCTTTCCTTCTTATCACCATCTAACACACCATGTGTTTGCTTGTGTTTGTTTTATTTATTGTCTGCTTCCTCCCTAACATCTCTCTCACCTAATAGAATATAAACCCCGTGAGGGCAGGGATTTATTCACTAATTTATCCTTCTTTATGCAAAACATACATGACAATAGTAGAACCTTAAGACATTTTGATACAGTGAATGACAAAGTAAATGTGTATGTATGTGTGTGGTCTTTATACAATTATTAGATGTTGTTAAACATTATGTTAATATGATTTTTAGATGTTATGAGAAAAAGCCTCCATCTGAGACTTTATTTTCTGGGTCTTCTTTAAAACCTAGGCCAAAGCAAAATACTAGCAGAAAGGAAGGAACTGAGGTGTTAGTATTTAACTGGGCAGTTTAGATTGGACCAACTAAGTAATGGGAAAAGGGTCAGTAAAGAAACCAGACAGAGAAAGGAAAGAAGCAGGGATGGGTCTGTACCAGGAGGGAAGAGATTCTGCTGAGGGAAGAGGCAGGGGAAAGGACAGGGGCTGGAGTGTCAGAAATTCTTAGATTCACATTCTAGCTTTCCTGCTGGGTAGCTGTGGACCTTGGGCAAGCTTCCTGACTCTCTGAAAATGAAAGTGAATTTGCTCAGTCATGTCTGACTCTTTGTGACTGCATGGACTGTAGCCTACCAGGCTCCTCCATCCATGGGATTTTCCAGGCAAGAGTACTGGAGTGGAGTGCCATTTTCTTCTCCTCTTGACTCTCTGAGGTTCCCACTTACAAAACAATAATGATGTCTGCTTTGTGTTGTGAGGATTATATAAGGTGAAACAAATAAAGGGCTTGGCATATAATAGGTTTCCTTAAGTATTCTTGTCGTCCCTGACCTCTCCCTCCTGGATCCCACCTCCTTTGGTTATATTAGTATTTATTCATTCCTTGTTGCTTGCTTTAAGCCCTTCCTTGCATCTCTTTAATCCTCCTCAGTTATGCCACTTGATTGTGCCTTGACTGATAAAGTCATTGGATTGAGAGTGGCCCTAGAATTCATTCTTCTTAAAGTGAGATTCTAAGATTGGATATTCACAAACTTCTTGTCAAGGGAATGAGATAAGGGGAAAATGAAGTACTTGAATGCTGAACTCTGAAATGAGTGGAAAATCGGAAAGACTCAGTGGCCACTTTGAAGAAGAGTTCCTCTTCCCCTCTAGTTATGGAGCAGATGGTTCAGGGCCAGAGCTGGAATCCGTTAGGATGGAGGTGTGAGAGCAAGGTGTGTGATGCTCCTCTCACAGTGGGCACGAAGCACAGGGACCTTGTATCTCTCCTCCATGCCACCTGAGGGCATCTGCAGTGGAGGAGGCCCTCAGTAACCGGTATAGCAAGATGGCTGTCCATCTGCCTCTTCCTCCATCTTGTGTTGAATCTATGTGCAAATACGGCAATGGTAGCCATACTGGAAGTTCTGCCTGAGCTCAGAAACGTGGTCTTTTCCTCACCAGGCTGATCTCTTACTTGGTATCATTCCCCAGGTGTACCTTACAGTCATGTGGCGATGCTGCCTCTTTCAGCATTGAAGAGGCAGTGTTTTGATCCCATCAGAGTGGACACATAAACCTGGGGCAGATTTGTTCCCCTGCCCACAGTGCCTCTTCCTGCATTACCAGTTACAGACTCACAGACTGCTGTTTCCATGACCACATTGTTCCACAAAACATTTCCTCCCCCACTGGGGCATACTTTCAGCAGAGAAAGGGCAGGGAAGGGTTTGTGCCCAGAGAATTCTTTGATTTTTCCTCTTACCCTCATGACCTCGGAGCAGTTACATTACCAGCTCTGATACAACACCCTGTAAGGTTCAGTGCTATATGTATATATACAGATAGTGGTATTTACCTTAAACCATTAGCCCACATGTGTTAATCTCCTTAGTCAAAATATGGGGCTCTGGAATGAAAGCTTTGGGAGGCTAGAGTCACCTTTCTCACGTTTATACCAAATGACATGCTATAGTTGTTTTTTCTTCCCATGTACATATTTTTGGGCTTGATGGATTTGGAAGTCCAGGAGAGAAATGCCCAATGGAGAAGTGCTTCCATCAGAGAACGCAGTCATTGTCTTGAACTGAAAGTTCAGCTCCCTGGATACTCTGGCATCAAAGCAACAGGCAGAAAAAGAGGTCACTGTACCTGCCAGAGTGAATGAGCCCGAATACCAAGGAAGAAGTGGGATGCTGCTCCGTGATCAAGGCAAAGAGGGCTGTTTCTGTAACCTAGGGGGTCTGCTTGGACATCCTTTAATGCTCATTTTGCCCAGTAGTCATGGTCAGTGGAAAACTGTGACAACTCAATAACTTTGCACCAATTAGGGCTCATAAATGAAGGCTGAGTCACACTTTCTATCCCTGGGTGTTACAGAAGCTAAGTTAAACAAAACTGGTGGTGGAAAAGGAAGTGGTGATTAACAGCTTCGTGCCTATTTATAAAGGCAGTGACCATAGCACCTAAATTTCACGTTAATTAGCTTTTCTTTTCCTGCCTCCCTCTGTACTCTTCCATTTAGACTGCTAATGTTTTATATTTTAGGTGAGAGTCTGGCCTCATTCGGCAATAATATAATAGCTAATGGTTTGTCATCTATATTAGGGACATGAGTTTTTTTTTTTTTTTTTTCACCCAGATAAATGGTCAGAATGGATGATAAGGAGAAAATATGTCCTGGGATGGATCTCTTCTGCTTCCCCTCCAGATGCATGTCTCAGCCTTTACTTCCTACTCCAGTGTTCCAGAGGCTTACTCATGCATGTTTCTACTGGATTCATTTACCCTCTGGCTTCCAGTTGAGTTCACCCAATGGAAGAGGCCAGTAGCATCTGGGAAAAGGAAGGAGAGTGGTGTCAGTGTATGTTCTGCCCAGCTCTCTGCCTGCTCTGTTACACTGGGTTGGCTACTTTCCTCTAACCGAGATCCCCCTCAGCTCTCTGGTTCTGGTAGCTGCTCTTTCTTTTGCTTCCTGGGCCCAGGAATAATACTCCTGCCATTAGTAACCCTGGGCACTGCATTTTTCCTTATTGCATTCTCTAAACTCTGCCTACACATTTATGTGTAGTTCTGTTATTAAACTATGACCAGATACCCAAAGGCTACAGTTATTATTTCCATTTTACACTAGGAAAGAAAGTCTAAGAACACTTGAGTAACTTGCAGAAGTTCTCACAGCCAGTGAGCTGTGCAAACTAAGTAACTGTGAAACTAGGACTCAGTGACAATGTTCAGTGGTTAGATACATTCTTCCACTAAGTTGTAATTTCACTCCTGTAAGTGTCTTCAAGTGTGTGGAACAGTAAGACAAGGACAACAGGAAAATGAGAATCTGAGTGGGCTGGTGCTTAATAAAGTTTTCTGTCGTTAGGCTTAGTTTCTAATAGCGATTAATCTTTTGCAAAAGACCATTTCAACACCTTCAATCCTTTGTCAGTGACAATATACTTGCACACACAGGTCTTTTAGTGTACCTTTACCAACTGAGGTAAGGAGGTTTTAGAAAGACACACTTTTGTTTCATTGTATATTAATAAAGGCTAATGCATATCTCAACTTTTTCCTGACTTTTAGAATAAAAGTGAACTTAAGTAGGCTGTATAGTTAAATAATCCACTGCCTTCAAGGGATATAAACATCAATTTTCTGGCACCTCATATTTGCCAATGAAATGACATTAAATGGTGAAACATTAGCTCTTTTAGCTTTCACTTGCTCCCTCCAATGTAATGATAAAGTACTGTATCACTTAGTCTGCTCCTTCCTGCTGCCAAATTCATTTCTGAGTCTCTGGCAGGACTAAAAGAATGTACCTGAGGTGATTACTAATATGTTTTGATTATTAAAAATTAAACCTTCTTACATTCATTTTTCAGGACAACAGTCAAGAATCCCTGAGTTAAAGGCAACCCCTTGATCATCTGAACCTTGAACTGCTCATTCTGAAGACTGAAGAACTATCTCACAATCTGGGCATTTTAATAGTGATGTAAATTACTGACTCTAAAGAAATAGCCAACTTTTAACAAGGGGCAGCTGACTACATCCTGGAGTAAATTAGGCTCAATGTTAATCAATAGGAGAGAACCAAGATGATTCAGAATTCACTCTCTGCATCACAAGTATCTTCAGCAAAGGTGGTTTTTATTATGGTAATTGGCCTGGACTGAGTGAATAGATTTTAGGCTGGATGGACAAAAACCTTAACAGAAATAACCACAAATAGCAAAGCCGACCTCAACATAAATGTTAGATATTTAACCTTTTGTGATGTCCTAGGAAAGGCAGGAGATTCCAAGATATTAATACATATTCAAAAATGTTTACTTTCTTCTCCTATATTGATAGCAAGAACTGGTAATCAGATGATGCAGTAGAAATCAAACAAATTCTGGTTTCTGTTTCGACATTAATTGAGTGGCCTTGTGGGAAGTTACTTAAGCTCTCTTGCATAAGTCTATTTGGTTGTAAAATTATTCTACTTTATTATATCTTCTACTTCCCCTTACAGTTATAAAACTTCAAAATCCTGCAATAACTAATTATGAAGCATGAAATACAAGATCTTTGTTTCATTCACTGCTGAATTTGAGTACTTAAGAATTGTGCCCAGCACTCAGTAAATTCCCCATAACTATTTCTTCAATGAGTATCAGCATACTTAAGTGTTTGTTGAATGAATGCATATATAAAGTACATATCATTTCAATTTCTTACTGGCTACTTTATTATTTACATACAGAGAATATGTTGTGAAAAATGTTTTTGAAAACTCCTGAAGTACAATAAGTTAAAGTTCATAGTATAAAAAAAAAAAGAATTTAAAAAATAAGAACAGTCCATTTTCTGATTTTTTCATTCCACAAAATACCCAGAGATTAATAAATCAGCGGCCACATGTAATATAACATATCAAGATCAATTATATATAAGACCATGTAAGACTATAAGAATATATACCATAAAACTGACAGAGGAAAACACAAGTAAATCATATTTTGACATAAATCCAAAATAACATCTTTTGTGAATCTGTCTCCTAAAACAAAGCAAATAAAAGCAAAAATAAACAAATGGGACCTAATCAAAAACTTGTGCACAGCAAGGAAACCATCAACAAAATGAAAAGACAACCTACTGAATGGGAGAAAACATATATAAATGATATGATTCATAAAAGATTAAATATCCAACATATATAAACAGTTAATACAACTCAGCATAAAAAAAAAAAGTCCATTTAAAAACTGGACAAAGACCTGAACAGATAATCTGCCATAGAGGAAATGCAGATGGCCTACAGGCACATGAAAAGATGCTCAATACTGATAATCATCGAGGAAGTTAAAATCAAGACCACAATGAGATATCATCTCACACCTGTCAGGAAGGAAGTCATCAAAAACACATACATGATAGATGTTGGCAAGGATACAGAGAAAAGGAAACTCCTGCACTCTGTTAGTCACAACGTGAGTTGGCACAACCACTATAGAAAATAGTATGGAGGCTCAGACAGTAAAGCATCTACCTATAATGCCGGAGACCTGGGATCCATCCCTGGGTCGGGAAGATCCCCTGGAGAAGGAAATGGCAACCCACTCCAATACTGTTGCCTGGAGAATCCCGTGGACGGAGGAACTTGGTAGACTACAGTCCATGGGGTCCCAGAGCCACACATGACTAAGCAACTTCACTTTCACTTTCTCCAAAAGTTAAAAATAGAGCCACCATATACTTGGCTACCTCATGTGAAGAGTTGACTCACTGGAAAAGACTCTGATGCTGCAAGGGATTGGGGGCAGGAGGAGAAGGGGATGACAGGATGAGATGGCTGGATGGCATCACTGACTCGATGGACGTGAGTCTGAGTGAACTCTGGGATTTGGTGATGGACAGGGAAGCCTGGCGTGCTGGAATTCATGGGATCGCAAAGAGTCGGACATGACTGAGCGACTGAACTGAACTGATGACCCACCAACTATCCTCCTCGGTATATAGCCAAAAGAAACCAAAAAACCAAAAGCACTAATTCAAAATGACATGCACTTCAATGTTCACAGCAGCATTATTTACAATTACCAAGACATGGAAGCAACCTAAGTGTGCATCAACAGATAAACAGATAAAGAATATGTGGTATATATAGAATCACACACACAACAGAATACTACTCAGCCAGAAAAAAGAACGAAATTTTATCATTTGCAACAACAATGGATGGAACTGAAGGGCATTATGCTTAGTGAAATAATAGAGAATGAAAAACTGTATGATATCACTTATATGTGGAACCTTAAAAATACAACAAACTAGTAAATATAACAAAAAAGAAGCAGATTCACAGATATAGAGAACTAACTTGCAGTTACCAGGTAGGAGGAGGAAAAAGGAGTATTATTAGGGTAGGGGAACAAAAGGTAAAAACTATTAGGTATAAACAAGTTACAAGGATATATTTCACAACATGTGGGTTATAGCCAAAACTTTGTAATAACTACAAATGGATTATGACTTTTAAAGTTATGATTCAATACAATAGAGAAAAGACAATCTCTTTAACCAGTGGTGCTGGGAAAACTAGTCAACCACCTGTAAAAAAAATGAAACTAGAACACTTTCTAACACCATACACACACAAAAAAAAACCTCAAAATGGATTAAAGATCTAAACGTAAGACCAGAAACTGTAAAACTCCTAGAGCAAAACATAGGCAAAACACTCTTTGATATAAATCACACCAGGATCCTCTATGGCCCCGTCCCAGAGTAATAGATATAAAAGAAAATATAAACAAATGGGACCTAATTAAACTTAAAAGCTTATGCACAACAATGGAAACTATAAACAAGGTGAAAAGGCAGCATTCAGAAAGGGAAAAAATAATAAGCAAACGAAGCAACTGAAAAAATATACAAGCAGCTCGTGTAGCTCAATACCAGAAAAATAAACGACCCAATCAAAAATGGGCCAATGAACTAAACTGATATTTCTCCAAAGAAGATATACTGATGGCTAACAAGCACTTGAAAAGATACTCAACATCACTCATTATCAGAGAAATGCAAATCAAAACCACAATGAGGTACCATTTCACGCCAGTCAGAATGGCTGCTATCAAAAAGTCTACAAACAATAAATGCTGGAGAGGGTGTGGAGAAAAGGGAACCCTCTTACACTGTTGGTGGGAATGCAAACTAGTACAGCCACTATGGAGAACAGTGTGGCGAGTCCTTAAAAAACTGCAAAAAGAACTGCCTTATGACCCAGCAATCCCACAGCTGGGCATACACAGTGAGGAAACCAGAATTGAAAGATACACGTGTACCCCAATGTTCATCGCAGCACTGTTTACAATAATGATGACGTGGAGGCAACCTAGATGTCCATCAGCAGATGAGTGGATAAGAAAGCAGTGGTGCATATACACAATGGAGTATTACTCAGCCATTAAAAAGAATACATTTGAATCAGTTCTAATGAGGTGGATAAAACTGGAACCTATTATACAGAGTAAAGTAAGTCAGAAAGAAAAACACCAATACAGTTATATTAACACACATATATGGAATTTAGAAAGATGGTAATGATGACCCTATATGTGAGACAGCAAAAGAGACACAGATATAAAGAACAGATTTTTGGATTCTGTGGGAGAAGGTGAGGGTGGGATGATTTGGGAGAATAGTATTGAAACATGTATATTGCCATATGTGAAATAGAGCATTAGTCCAAGTTCAATGCAAGAATCAGGGCACTCAAAGCTGGTACACTGGGATGACCTGAGGGATGGGATGGGGAGGGAGGTGAGAGGGAGGATCAGGATGGGGGTACATGTACATCCATGGCTGATTCATCTCAGTTCAGTTCAGTTCAGTCACTCGGTCATGTCCAACTCTGAGACCCCGTGAACTGCAGTACCCGAGCCTATACAAACTCACATCCATTGAGTCGGTGATGCCATCCAACAATCTCATCCTCAGTCGTCCCCTTCTCCTCCTGCCCTCAATCTTTCCCAGCATCAGGGTCTTTTCCAGTGAGTCAGCTCTTCACATGAGGTGGCCAAGTATTGGATTTCAGCTTGAACATCAGTCCTTCCAATGAACACCCAGGACTGATCTCCTTTAGAATGGACTGGTTGGATCTCCTTGCAGTCCAAGGGACTCTCAAGCGTCTTCTGCAATATCACAGTTCAAAAGCATCAATTCTTCTGCACTCAGCTTTCTTTATAATCCTACTCTCACATCCACACATGACCACTGGTAAAACCATAGCCCTGACCAGACAGACAATGTGAAAACCACTACAATATTGTAATTATCCTCCAATTAAAATAAATGAATTTTTAAATTATGATTCACTATATTGTTTACTTATAACATGCAATATTATATAGCAACTATACTTAAATTTTTAAAAAATCAATGAAAGTTGATGAGTGCTTGAGGAAAAGAAAAAAGTATACAAAGACTTCTTTTTTAAACCTTTGGTTCTTTGGACAAATATTTCCCAGACTTCTAAGTTACAAAACATGAAATTCTCAAATTTTAAAACTAGATATTCAGACATCTAAACTGCTCTATCACCCTTAAGTCTGGCTGTGGGTCCTTTGTAAAAAGATAATCAGGAATTAACAGAAAACAGAAATGCTGTAAGTATAAGACAAGGGCAGGTGAACTTATATTCAGGGAGACTTAGAAGTGAAAATAGCAAGGGAATCTGAAGTGATCCACTAAATCAGTGTTAGTTTGTGCTTTCTTTTGGAGAAAGGGGAGGTTGGAATGGAATTTGTGGTGATGGAGTAGTGTAGGATGGTGAAGGAGGGTACCTAATGTATGGATATGTTTTGAGAAAAAATATGACAGTGCTGGATTGTAGCACATCAGGGAGTTAATGGTTACTTGAACCTGTGCATCTGGTTGGATTAATGTGGCAGTTATGCTGACTCTGTTACTAGAATGTTTCTGAGATGAATGTTCATCTCACATTGAGCTCACCTTTGCATGATGTAACACAAGATGTAGGGAGGCTTGAAAAGCTGGGATACCACTTGGCATGTGAAAAAGAGAGTAAAGTTTTAGTTTCATTGTTTCACTGATTCAAAGAGTCAAAACAAGTAAACAACAATTTAAGGCTAGTTTGACTTTTCTCAGTAATGAGAGAGATGCTAAAGTAGAGAAAGGACTCTCTGAAACATGCAGTGAATGTCAAATGGGAATTAGGCTTAGGAAGAACAGGGAGAAGGAGATGTAGATATATGTGTTAATAACTGTGACTGGGAAGGATAGTAGGAACACATACAGTTTGGGGGTATGTATAAATTATGTGTTACATAGATATATATATATTTTTTCCATTTATACTTTACTTATAGTTGTTTGAATATGGAGTATAATTGTTGAGGGCAGGTCAGCTAGCATGATAGATTATAGAACGTGGACTCTATAGAGAGATCATGGGTGCTCTGAATTTAGAGGCCCACCTCCTGAGTGTCAGAGCAATTGTTATTGTTGTTGTTCAGTCGCTCAGTTGTGTCTGACTCTTTGCAACCCTATGGACTGCAGCATGCCAGGCTTTCCTGTTCATCACCAACTCCTGGAACTTGCTCAAACTCATGTCCATTGAGTTGGTGATGTTATCCAACCATCTCGTCCTCTGTAGTTCCCTTCTCCTCCTGCCTTCAATCTTTCCCAGCATCAGAATCTTTTCTAATAAGTCAGCTCTTTGCATCAAGTGGCCAGAATGTTGGAGCTTCAGCTTTAGCATCAGTCCTTCCAATGAATATTCAGGACTTATTTCCTTTAGGATTGACTGGTTGGATCTCCTGCAGACCAAGAGACTCTCAAGAGTCTTTTCCAACACCACAGTTCAAAAGCATCAATTCTTCAGCACTCAGCTTTCTTTATGGTCCAACTCTCACATCCATACAAGACTCCTTGAAAAACCATAGCTTTGTTAGCAAAGTAATGTCTCTGCTTTTTAATATGCTGTCTAGGTTTGTCATCACTTTTCTTCCAAGAAGCAAGCATCTTTTAATTTCATGGCTGCAGTCACCATCTGCAGTGATTTGGAGCACAAGAAAATAAAGTCTGTCACTGTTTCTATTGTCAGAACAATATGGAGGAAAAAAGAAGAGGCCTCCATGTCAGACAAGGCAGATGGGTTAGCAGAGGGCTGGCTCCAGGATAAGATTTAGGATCCTAGCTTGGAACCAGGTATGTCTAAACTATCAATGAATACAATCTGAAAGGGCAGGTGAGTACAGTGTTCTCTGGGTTTTGTGTATATGAGAAGGTCCATTGAATAAAACATCTGAGGTATGACTATTGCATCTGTATCAGTGTGTGTTCAGTTGTGTCTGACTCTTTGCAGCCCCATAGACTGTAGCCTGTCAGGCTCCTCTGTCCATGGAATTTTCCAGGCAAGAATCCCCTTTCCTACTCCAGGGGATCTTCGCCACCCAGGGATTGAATCCACGTCTCTTGCGTCTTTTCCATTGGCAGACAGATTCTTTGTCACTAGTGCCACCCGAAAAGCCCCAAATCAGTGATGGTTTGTCCTTACCTTTTCTTTTTAAGCACCTTTGTTGAGTTAGTAGATCAAAGCTGGAAGATGTTTGTTGCTCCTCAGTGATGGAGTTTTGTACATTATTGTAGCTGGTGTCTATAAGAGGAGTAACAGTTGAGAGGAAGTGAGTCCTCTGCAGAGTGTTAAATCACTTCTATTTTAAGACCATACATTTCTGTTGGCTTAGGCAATCTTTGCAGGAAGTATTTTAATTTAATTATTAATTTACTAGTAAGCATCTGAATTTTGAGATTTGCCTACTCTTTGACCAAGAAATTTCCTCTAAGAATTTATTTTAATGAGATGCTTTTTCATGTAGCTAATATTTGTTGAGACTGTTCAGCTGGTAAAGAATCTGCTTGCAACATGGGAAACTGAGTTTGATCCCTGGGTTGGGAAGATCCCCTGGAGAAGGGAACAGTATTCTGGCCTGGAGAATTACATGGACTATATAGTCCATTGGGTCACAAAGAATCAGACACACCTGAGCGATTTCACTTTCACTTTATATGTCAGACACTGTTTTAGGCTTTTGAAATATATCAGGAAATAAGACAAGGCTCCCTGCTCTCATGGAGTTTTCATTGTAGAGGAGCAGAGAGAAAATATAAGCAACAAACAAAAGAACAAGTAAATTATTTAGTTTGTTAGAATGTGATGCTTTGAAAAAGTAGAGCAGGGTAAGTGTAAGATATGGGGAGAAGTTTGCAAAAATAGCTTTTTAGCAAAGTCTCACTGAGCAATTTCCACTGAAGAAGGTTTAAAGGCAGGATGGGAGGTAGTCATGTGGATATCTGGTGAGAAGATCATTCCAGGAAAAAGCAAAAGTCAAACAGTAAATGCAAAACCATCAGTCAGGAGCATCCTGGCGTGCTTGAGGAACAGCACAGAGGCCAGGGAGCTGCAACTGAGTGAGGAAGGTGAAGAGATGCAGGGAATGAAGAGAGAGGGGTTGCTGCCACAGTGAAGAGACAGGAGATGCAAGACACATAAGGAGAACCCTTTGAAAAGTCCATAGACCTCAGCTTGTTTGGAAGCAAGGAAATAAAATTAAAGAAGACAAATTAGAAATAAGAATTACAGGTTCTTCAAAGGATTATTAAGCTAATTTTTATTTCGGCATTGTGAAATATAGCAAATGAATTTAGTACTGTGATTAATGCAATTAATGATCACAAACACGAAATGGTTCTATGTAGAAAATGAATGTTTAATTATCTATTGCTAGCAACAGAAGATTGGCATTAATTCTAGTTAAACCAATATTTAGAAGGTATGTTCCAGTCTTCAGGTAGACAAATAAAATGATTTAACTCAAAAGATCAGCTCATTTAGCCAGAAACTAACTCATTCAGCTTGAAAAAGATGTATTTCTCTTAGAGTCACCATGTAGTCCTAGTTTCAAGCTGAAGTACATATTTAGGCATATGAATAGTAGAAGTCAAACAGACATGCCCATGGTCAGATTCCTTTGCAGTTTAGATGTCTGAATATCTAGTTTTAAAATTTGAGAATTTCATGTTTTGTAACTTAGAAGTCTGGGAAATATTTGTCCAAAGAACCAAAGGTTTTTAAAAAAAGTCTTTGTATACTTTTTTCATTTCCTCAGCCACTCATCAACTTTCATTGATTTTTTAAAAAATTGAAGTATAGTTGCTATATAATATTACATGTTATAAGTATACAATATAGTGAATCATAACTTAAAAATTCATTTATTTTAATTGGAGGATAATTACAATATTGTAGTGGTTTTCACCATACATTGTCTGTCTGGTCAGGGCTATGGTTTTTCCAGTGGTCATGTGTGGATGTGAGAGTTGGATTATAAAGAAAGCTGAGCGCAGAAGAATTGATACTTTTGAACTGTGATATTGCAGAAGACACTTGAGAGTCCCTTGGACTGCAAGGAGATCCAACCAGTCCATTCTAAAGGAGATCAGTCCTGGGTGTTCATTGGAAGGACTGATGTTCAAGCTGAAATCCAATACTTGGCCACCTCATGCAAAGAGCTGACTCACTGGAAAAGACCCTGATGCTGGGAAAGATTGAGGGCAGGAGGAGAAGGGGACGACTGAGGATGAGATTGTTGGATGGCATCACCGACTCAATGGATGTGAGTTTGTGTAGGCTCGGGAGTTGGTGATGGACAGGAAGGCCTGGCGTACTGCAGTTCACGGGGTCGCAAAGAGTTGGACATGACCGAGTGACTGAACTGAACTGAACTGAGATGAATCAGCCATGGATGTACATGTACCCCCCATCCTGATCCTCCCTCTCACCTCCCTCCCCATCCCATCCCTCAGGGTCATCCCAGTGTACCACTTTGAGTGCCCTGATTCTTGCATTGAACTTGGACTAATGCTCTATTTCACATATGGCAATATACATGTTTCAGTACTATTCTCTCAAATCATTCCACCCTCACCTTCTCCCACAGAGTCCAAAAATCTGTTCTTTATATCTGTGTCTCTTTTGCTGTCTCACATATAGGGTCATCATTACCATCTTTCTGAATTCCATATATATGTATTAATATACTGTATTGGTGTTTTTCTTTCTGACTTACTTTACTCTGTATAATAGGCTCCAGTTTTATCCACCTCATTAGAACTGACTCAAATGTATTCTTTTTAATGGCTGAGTAATACTCCATTGTGTATATGCACCACTGCTTTCTTATCCACTCATCTGCTGATGGACATCTAGGTTGCCTCCACGTCATCATTATTGTAAACAGTGCTGCGATGAACATTGGGGTACACGTGTCTCTTTCAATTCTGGTTTCCTCACTGTGTATGCCCAGCTGTGGGATTGCTGGGTCATAAGGCAGTTCTATTTCCAGCTTTTTAAGGAATCACCACACTGTTCTCCATAGTGGCTGTACTAGTTTGCATTCCCACCAACAGTGTAAGAGGGTTCCCTTTTCTCCACACCCTCTCCAGCATTTATTGTTTGTAGACTTTTTGATAGCAGCCATTCTGACTGGCGTGAAATGGTACCTCACTGTGGTTTTGATTTGCATTTCTCTGATAATGAGTGATGTTGAGCATCTTTTCAAGTGCTTGTTAGCCATCAGTATATCTTCTTTGGAGAAATGTCAGTTTAATTCATTGGCCCATTTTTTGATTGGGTCGTTTATTTTTCTGGTATTGAGCTGCATGAGCTGCTTGTATATTTTGTCAGTTGCTTTGTTTGCTTATTATTTTCTCCCGTCCTGAAGGCTGACTTTTCACCTTGTTTATAGTTTCCTTTGTTGTGCATAAGCTTTTAAGTTTAATTAGGTCCCATTTGTTTATATTTTCTTTTATATCTATTACTCTGGGACATGGGCCATAGAGGATCCGGTGTGATTTATGTCAGAGAGTGTTTTGCCTGTTTTGCTCTAGGAGTTTTATAGTTTCTGGTCTTATGTTTAGATCTTTAATCCATTTTGAGGTGTTTTTTGTGTGTGTGTGTGTGTATGATGTTAGAAAGTGTTCTAGTTTCATTTTTTTATAGGTGGTTGACCAGTTTTCCCAGCACCACTTGTTAAAGAGATTGTCTTTTCTCCACTGTATTGAATCATAACTTTTAAAGGTTATATTCCATTTGTAGTTACTACAAAGTTTTGGCTATATCCCACATGTTGTAAAATATATCCTTGTAACTTATTTATACCTAATAGTTTTTACCTTTTGTTCCCCTACCCTAATAATACTCCTCCATTTTCCTCCTCCTACCTGGTAACTGCAAGTTAGTTCTCTATATCTGTGAATCTGCTTCTTTTTTGTTATATTTACTTGTTTGTTGTATTTTTAAGGTTCCACATATAAGTGATATCATACAGTTTTTCATTCTCTATAGGACTTATTTCACTAAGCATAATGCCCTTCAGTTCCATCCATTGTTGTTGCAAATGATAAAATTTCATTTTTTTTTTCTGGCTGAGTAGTATTCTGTTGTGTGTGTGATTCTATATATACCACATATTCTTTATCTGTTTATCTGTTGATGCACACTTAGGTTGCTTCCATGTCTTGGTAATTGTAAATAATGCTGCTGTGAACATTGAAGTGCATGTCATTTTAATTAGTGCTTTTGGTTTTTTGGTTTCTTTTGGCTATATACCGAGGAGGATAGTTGGTGGGTCATCAGTTCAGTTCAGTCGCTCAGTCGTGTCCGACTCTTTGCGACCCCATGAACTGCAGCACACCAGGCCTCCCTGTCCATCACCAACTCCCAGAGTTCACTCAGACTCACATCCATCGAGTCAGTGATGCCATCCAGCCATCTCATCCTGTCATCCCCTTCTCCTCCTGCCCCCAATCCCTTGCAGCATCAGAGTCTTTTCCAGTGAGTCAACTCTTCGCATGAGGTGGCCAAAGTTATGGTGGCTCTATTTTTAACTTTTGGAGAAAGTGAAAGTGAAGTTGCTTAGTCATGTGTGACTCTGCGACCCCATGGACTGTAGTCTACCAAGTCCCTCTGTCCGTGGACTTTTCCAGGCAACAGTGTTGGAGTGGCTTGTCATTTCCTTCTCCAGGGGATCTTCCCGACCCAGGGATGGAACCCAGGTCTCCTGCATTGTAGGCAGATGCTTTAGTCCTCCATACTATTTAGTCCTCATACTATAGTATGAGCCTCCATACTATTTTCTATAGTGGTTGTGCCAAATCACGTTGTGACTAACAGAGTGCAGGAGTTTCCTTTTCTCTGTATCCTTGCCAACATCTATCATGTATGTGTTTTTGATGACTTCCTTCCTGACAGGTGTGAGATGATATCTCATTGTGGTCTTGATTTTAACTTCCTCGATGATTATCAGTATTGGGCATCTTTTCATGTGCCTGTAGGCCATCTGCATTTCCTCTATGGCAGATTATCTGTTCAGGTCTTTGTCCAGTTTTTAAATGGACTTTTTTTTTTTATGCTGAGTTGTATTAACTGTTTATATATGTTGGATATTTAATCTTTTATGAATCATATCATTTATATATGTTTTCTCCCATTCAGTAGGTTGTCTTTTCATTTTGTTGATGGTTTCCTTGCTGTGCACAAGTTTTTGATTAGGTCCCATTTGTTTATTTTTGCTTTTATTTGCTTTGTTTTAGGAGACAGATTCACAAAAGATGTTATTTTGGATTTATGCAAAATATGATTTACTTGTGTTTTCCTCTGTCAGTTTTATGGTATATATTCTTATAGTCTTACATGGTCTTATATCTTGATCTTGATCTGTTATATTACATATGGCCACTGATTTATTAATCTCTGGGTATTTTGTAGAATGAAAAAATCAGAAAATGGACGGTCATTTTTTAACTTATTCTTTTTTTATACTATGAACTTTAACTTATTGTACTTCAGGAGTTTTCAAAAACATTTTTCACAACATATTCTCTGTATGTAAATAATAAAGTAGCCAGTAAGAAATTGAAATGATATGTACTTTATATATGCATTCATTCAACAAACACTTAAGTATGCTGATACTCATTGAAGAAATAGTTATGGGGAATTTACTGAGTGCTGGGCACAATTCTAAGTGCTCATATTCAGCAGTGAATGAAACAAAGATCTTGTATTTCATGCTTCATAATTAGTTATTGCAGGATTTTGAAGTTTTATAACTGTAAGGGGAAGTAGAAGATATAGTAAAGTAGAATAATTTTACAACCAAATAGACTTATGCAAGAGAGCTTAAGTAACTTCCCACAAGGCCACTCAATTAATGTCGAAACAGAAACCAGAATTTGTTTGATGATTTCTACTACATCATCTGAGTACCAGTTCTTGCTATGATTATAGGAGAAGAAAGTAAACATCTTTGAATATGTATTAATATCTTGGAATCTCCTGCCTTTCCTAGGACATCACAAAAGGTTAAATATCTAACATTTATGTTGAGGTCGGCTTTGCTATTTGTGGTTATTTCTGTTAAGGTTTTTGTCCATCCAGCCTAAAATCTATTCACCCAGTCCAGGCCAATTACCATAATAAAAACCACCTTTGCTGAAGATACTTGTGATGCAGAGAGTGAATTCTGAATCATCTTGGTTCTCTCCTATTGATTAACATTGAGCCTAATTTACTCCAGGATGTAGTCAGCTGCCCCTTGTTAAAAGTTGGCTATTTCTTTAGAGTCAGTAATTTACATCACTATTAAAATGCCCAGATTGTGAGATAGTTCTTCAGTCTTCAGAATGAGCAGTTCAAGGTTCAGATGATCAAGGGGTTGCCTTTAACTCAGGGATTCTTGACTGTTGTCCTGAAAAATGAATGTAAGAAGGTTTAATTTTTAATAATCAAAACATATTAGTAATCACCTCAGGTACATTCTTTTAGTCCTGCCAGAGACTCAGAAATGAATTTGGCAGCAGGAAGGAGCAGACTAAGTGATACAGTACTTTATCATTACATTGGAGGGAGCAAGTGAAAGCTAAAAGAGCTAATGTTTCACCATTTAATGTCATTTCATTGGCAAATATGAGGTGCCAGAAAATTGATGTTTATATCCCTTGAAGGCAGTAGATGATTTAACTATACAGCCTATTTAAGTTCACTTTTATTCTAAAAGTCAGGAAAAAGTTGAGATATGCATTAACCTTTATTAATATACAATGAAACAAAAGTGTTTTCTTTCTAAAACCTCCTTACCTCAGTTAGTAAAGGTACACTAAAAGACCTGTGTGTGCAAATATATTGTCACTGAAAAAGGATTGAAGGCGTTGAAATGGTCTTTTGCAAAAGATTAATTACTATTAGAGACTAAGCCTAACGACAGAAAACTTTGTTAAGCACCAGCCCCCTCAGATTCTCATTTTCCTGTTTTCCTTGTCTACTGTTCCACACACTTGAAGACACTACAGGAGTGAAATTACAACTTAGTGGAAGAATGTATCTAACCACTGAACACTGTCTTTCTGTAAGACCTGAGAGTGTACCTTTTTGACAGTAGTCCTCCCTGGCATTCTCTCTAGGTGTTGACACAGATACCTCTTTCTGTGACTTTCTTCTTTAAAGAAGTAAATGAAATGTACAAGCCAGAGGTATCTATTTAAGTCTTTGACCTTTAATAATGCAAAACAGAATATTAGAGTTTCTTGGTAACAATTTTTATAATTTTCTTTATATAACCTAGTTTAGGAAAATAACAAAGACCATAAAATAAGAACTGACTAGCATATAAACCTTTGGAAGACAGTTTGCCCTTGAGGACCTCTCCCTCTAGGGCGAAATTTCAGGGAGTGATGTTCATGCTAGGGCTCTGGAGACATTCTATTTATTTCCTTGCTGTAGAAATTCAGAAGTAAAAGTTAATCATTAATGCAATGATGCAAGAGAATACCAGAGGCATTCTTAGGATGGGAGTGTCGCATTTCTAAATGGCCTGATAAATATTCAAAAGATTTGTTTTATATAAGTTGGCTTATCTATGACTTTTTGTGTGTCACCTTGCCTGTTCTCTTTAAATATATACTTGAAGTGGGAAAGGTTGGCTGTGAGATTATGGATAGCTGTTAATCCTATACACACCTGAGTGGAGAAGCAGCCTAGGGGTTTGAGCAGAAATTCAAATTTTGTCTCTTTCATTGTGTATGTTTGGGTAAATTGTTGTTCAGTTGCTCAGTCGTGTCTGACTTTTTGCAACCGCATGGACTGCAGCATGCCAGGCCTCCCTGTCCCTCAACATGTTCTGGAGTTTGCTCAAGTTGATGTCCATTGCATCAGTGATGCCGTCCAGCCATCTCATCCTCTGATGCCCTCCAGCCATCTCATCCTCTGATGCCTTCTTCTCCTTCTGCCCTCAATTTTCCCCAGCATTAAGGACTTTTCCAGTGAGCCAACTGTTCACATCCAGTGACCAAAATATTGGAGCATCAGCTTCAGCATCATTTCTTCCAATGACAAAGCCCTTGGGCAAGTTACTCAACCTCTTCAAGCCTGCTTTTTTCAGTTATCTGATGGAAATAATAATAATTACTTTTCAGGGTGGTTTAGAGAATAATATGTGAATGTAAATAGTGAATATAAAATACTTAGCATAACTTCTGGCAATGGAAAATCATGGATTTATGAGACTTGCCCTCGAGGAAGCAAAATTGTCATCATATTCTAACTAGTTTCAGTAGGCTAAGATTTGGGATTTTTTAACCTACTATATGCCAAGTACTTTATGCAGCCTCAGAATACAATGGCAGACAATATAGAAAAGAGAACTCCTGGACCAGATAGCAACAGTGGTAAAGACTGAAGGAATACTGCTATGAGAGGTGTCTTGATTTTGAAAATTTCTGAGGAGTTCACTCTCTTATTTCAAGAAGATTTCCATAGAAATGGCTTTTATTGACCAGTTCACTCTCTTATTTCAAGAAGATTTCCGTAGAAATGGCTTTTATTGACCTCATTACTGAACTAATTGTATATGCACAGACAAAGTTATTGTTGAAATTCCATGATGCTTTGATACCTGACTCAGTGTTATGAAATTTATTCCCAGCTTGTATAGTTAATGGATCAAGGCTTACTTAGAATTTCTAGGTAAACATTTTGTGGCAAGTTAACACTACTGTGATAGTCTCCTATACATCACTGTGGAAGTTTGAAATACAGACTGAACCTCACTACAGAATGATATTAATACATTTAATTAATATCTAACAAGACTATGCCATTCATATAGAAAACTAGGCAACTCCGATTCTTGATCTTATGAGTTTGACTCCAAAGCTGAATCTGTGGTGACGTATTATATATATATATAAATCTCACTGGCTACCTTCCTGAGGCTCATATAGCAGTGTTCAGGGCAATCTGCTTATACCTAAGTATAGGTATACCTGGTTAAAGAATCTGTCTGCAATGCAGGAGACCCCATTTCAATTCCTGGGTTGGGAAGATTGGCTGGAGAAGGGGTAGGCTACCCACTCTCCAGTATTCTTGGCTTTCCTTGTGGCTCAGCTGTTAAAGAACCCACCTGCATTCAGGAGACCTGGGTTCAGTTGCTGAGTTGGGAAGATCCCCTGGAGAAGGGAAAGACTACCCACTCCAGTATTTTGGCCTGGAGAATTCCATGGAGTGTATAGTCCATGGGTCGCAAAGAGTGGTACACAACTAAGTGATTTTCACTTTCTTTTCACATTATCTATTAAGGATGTTCTTAAGTATTGTATCTTTTTATTACTATTATAAATTAGATATTTTTTCTATTATATTTAAAAATATTTGCATATTTCAAAACCATTGATTTATGTAGTAATATGGTAGGATCACCTTAATGAATTTTGTTATTGTTTCTTATGAGTTTTTAGTTGCTTCTCAATCTACCTATCCATAATACTGTTAAGGCAGGATCTCATTTTATCAAGAGTTCCTTTTTTATTTTTTAATCAGGAATGCATGCTGAATTTTATCAGTGCTTCTTTGGCATCTGTAGAGATGATTGTATAATTTTTCTTCTTGAATCTATTAATATGATGAATTATATTCAAAGATTTTCACTATTCATGCATTTATCATCAGTTTAGTACAGCTTTACTCAGTGTAAAGTGCTCTTCTAGGTATTAGAGATACTAAGATATTCAAGAAATCTAGATATTGGATTTTTTGTGGCATGAGTTTCACTGGTTTATGGAATATCATTCTTTAATATATTACCCTATTTTATTTGCTAGTGTTTAATTTAGGATTTGGGGAGTAACTTCCCAAATGAGAGTGGTCTGTAGTTTTCTATTTTGTGTTCTTTTTGTTTTGTTTTGTTTTGATTTCAGTGATAATCTGGCCTTGGAAACATAATTTGAAAACATCATCCCATTTTCTAAAGGCTCCTTCCTACCTTCCTCTCTGAATGTCTGCTTGTCCATCTGTATTTTTTCTTTTACTAACTTTATTTTGTCCTTATTTTCCTATTTCACTTTTTGAAACTAATTTTTCTTTGTCCTTCTCAATCATTTCCTTTTCCTTACAGCCTTTGCTTTTATTTTTACTTCTAGCCCTGACATTTGCTATAAGCAGTACCCTAGCTGCTAGATATACAATAAATTCTTATAAGAAAATACATATACAAAAAGATAATTAAAGTTAAACAATTAGGACAGAACAAAGCCAGTTAGAAAATACATATCAGTCATCTTGGCTGAATTAATGATCACATATATGTACTAACATTAATTTTTGACTTTAGGTTCTAACAATTTTGTTTGCCTTTAGGAATCTGAATTGGATATATATGATTGAAAATGTATTAAAAAATGTACTTATTTAAATGTGTTCTTTGGAGACAACTTGCCTTTTAATAGGAAGTACAGTGAATAACTAGTATTATTAAAATGATTGAGATGGCTCTATACTAAGTGCATATCTATTTATATACAATATATGAACATTATTACATGGAAAAAATCAGATATGGTTTTGTTTGTATAAAAGAAATACTTTTGAGTGAATGTATGGGTGAATGAATAAAGGTAGGTAGGTATATCAGTATGAATCAATACATTGCTTTTTCTATCTTTCTAGGCTCCAGGAAAATCATTGGGATCTTTTCAGAGTCAGGGAAAATTTAATTATATGTCTTATAGAGTTTGTGGTTCTGAAATTCCGTGTTTGCTTTATGGAATCAATGATTACAGTATGTGGCAGTGACAATGCCACATAATTTTCTCTTTCTGGACCCACTTGAGAGCTGTATTTTTCAGTCTCCCCTGCAGTTAAGCTGAGGCTATGGAATGAGGGCAGAAAAGATTTAAGTCACTTTTGTGTCCGACCTTTTATTCCATTTATTCTCTCTCTCTTCGTGGGGACTACAGAGTTCATATATTCCTAGTAGAGTGCCTAATGAAAGTCCATGAATTATCTTTTCGAGGAGAGCTGACCAGCCTACCCTGATGTGAGCTATAAACAAACTTTCAGTGTTATGAAATGAGGTTGTAGGGTTATCTGTTGCTGTAGCATAGACTAGCTCATCCTGACCAATATATATACTGAGTAGTTTTCCTTAGATTTGAGTACTTTCTAGGCAGATTTATTTGATAGAAGAAAGGCTTTGATTAAGAAGTCAGTATGCTGAAGAAATCAATAATAAAGATTCAGTAGAGAGGAGATTTGGATGCAGTTATTCCGCTTTAGAAATTCTGAGAATTTGACATTGGAATTAGGACTTCCTATGGGAGAAATTTTACCTGGAGCATATCTGAATTTCCAGCATCATCAAAAGAATAGACTTTAAGTATGAAGCCATCTGCCTTCCCCAGAGAGCTCTTCTTAATGACATCTCAGACCATACTTAGAGATGATTTGAGGTGCTAAATGTGTCTCTGAGGAGTTAACTTGGGGGAAATAAAGCATTTAAGATATATTATGCAGATGACACCACCCTTATGGTAGAAAGTGAAGAAGAACTAAAGAGCCTCTTGATGAAAATGAAAGAGGAGAGTGAAAAAGTTGGCTTAAAGCTCAACATTTAGAAAACTAAGATCATGGCATCCAGTCCCGTCACTTTATGGCAAATGGATGGGGAAACAGTGGCTGACTTTATTTTTGGAGGCTCCAAAATCACTGCGATGGTGACTGCAGCCATGAAATTAAAAGACGCTTACTCCTTGGAAGGAAAGTTATGACTAACTTAGAGAGCATATTAAAGAACAGAGACATTACTTTGTCAACAAAGGTCAGTCTAGTCAAGGCTATGGTTTTTCCAGAGGTCATGTATGGATGTGAGAGTTGGACTATAAAGCAAGCTGAGCACCAAAGAATTGAGGCTTTTGAACTGTGGTGTTGAAGACTCTTGAGAGTCCCTTGGACTGCAAGGAGATCCAACCAGTCCGTCCTAAAGGAGATCAGTCCTGGGTTTTCATTGAAAGGACTGATGTTGAAGCTGAAACTCCAATACTTTGGCCACCTGACGCAAAGAACTGATTCATTTAAAAAAGACCCTGATGCTGGGAAAGATTGAGTGCGAGAGGAGAAGAGGGTGACAGAGGATGAGATGGTTGGATGGCATCACCAATTCAAGGGACATAAGTGGGTGGACTCTGGGAGTTGGTGATGGACAGGGAGGCCTGGTGTGCTGTGATTCATGGGGTCACAAAGAGTCAGACACGACTGAGCGACTGGACTGAACTGAACTGGTGCATTTGAAACATGAGGAAGTTTAAACAATTTTCCTTTTATTAAAGCAATTTCTGATTAGAAATATCATTAAATTACTTAAAAACAATTTAAAATATTTAAAAATTTTCCAGAATTAGAAAAACAATTACATATAAGGAAATATGACAATACATACTGAACAAGGTCTTAATCTGAACACAAAATGTCAGAGTCATAAATGAATCAAAAGACTGAGCTTCATAAATTTGAAGGTACCAGAAAGGCAAGGAAAAAACATGATGAGGAGAAGGTAAAAGAGGAGAGGAAAGGAAGATGGCAGATAACCTGACCATATATGTTTTAGTCATAGCCTCACCTTCCCCGTTTCTCCGATCCTGGCTGTGTGGGGTTGCGGGGGTCTTAGAGTGTCTGCTGGTGATGGCCGTGGCCATCGCTATGGAGACAGATGATGCTGGAAACCGACTGCGGTTTAGTTGAAGTTGGAATTTGTACAGTGTTTAGCCAACTCAAATTACCTTAACTTTCTTGCCCAAAGAGGTTACTTCAAAGATAAAGCTTTGGTTAATTATCTTAAGTACTTGCTTAACTGGAAAGAACCAAAATATGCCAAGTAACTGAAGTACCCTCAGTGTTTACACATGTTAGAACTGCTCCGGTAGGAACACTTCCGCAAGGAGCTGGTGAATGCTCAGGGTGCGAAATTTATTAATGAGCAGCAAATTCTGCACTGGCAGCACTATTCCCGGAAGCAGATGCGCCTTCAGCAAGCCCTGGCGGAGCAGCAACAGCAGAATAACACATCAGGAAAATAAAAAGCTGGATCCCGACCAAGCTCCTAAGACATGTATATATTGCTTTGTACAGTGAAGACAAAAAAACTGTTCCTATGTACCTTTATTATGGTAGCAGCCAGAACCGTTAGGGTGCTTATCTAATTGAAGTTTTATTGTTACTAGATTATTTCTGTTAAACCAGAATTGTTTTACTTTGATTTCCCTGTGGATTTTGTAAGCTTTTATTAGTATTTAACACAGAAATGTCAGGTACTGCAGACCTATTTAAGGCAGTGGGGCATGAGTTAAGGGGAGGGCCACCAAGCCAAACTCTGCTTGCTCCTCATGTACAGTGGGGCCTGGGACAGGTTTCAGAGAAGGCAATGGCACCTGACTCCAGTACTCTTGCCTGGAAAATCCCATGGATGGAGGAGCCTGGTAGGCTGCAGTCCATGGGTCGTTAAGAGTTAGTCACACGACTGAGTGACTTCACTTTCACTTTTCACTTTCATGCATTGGAGAAGGAAATGGCAACCCACTCCAGTGTTCTTGCCTGGAGAATCCCAAGGATAGGGGGAGCCTGGTGGGCTGCCGTCTATGGGGTCGCCCAGATTCAAACTTCATTGGAAGGACTGATGCTAAAGCTGAAACTCCAGAACTTTGGCCACCTCATGTGAAGAGTTGACTCACTGGAAATGACTCTGATGCTGGGAGGGATTGGGGCAGGAGGAGAAGGGGACGACCAAGGATGAGATGGCTGGATGGCATCACTGACTCAATGGACATGAGTTTGGGTGAATTCCAGGAGTTGATGATGGACAGAGAGGCCTGGTGTGCTGCAATTCATGGGGCCGCAAAGAGTAGGACACAACTGAGCGACTGTGGACCGTCACCTAACTTTATCAGGCTTTCACAAGTAGTTATATCTTTGCAAAGAAATGTAACTAAGAAATTACAGTAAAATAAAACAAATCAGAAAAATAAAGCACAGGATTATTGAGTTCTGTGTGTCACATTATCTTAATTATAACCCAATAAATACCCTCCTAAAGTAAAGTTAGAATGTACTAGAAGAACTCCTACTAATTATCTGATCTAGCTACATAATTTTATACATGAGGAAACTGAAACTAAGAAGAATAGTTGACTTTCTTAAGATCTCACACAGACAATGTTAGTTTCAGGTCTGAAATGCAAATGACATGTCAAGTAAGCAAATGTTTACCTTGACTGCTAGATCTCTTTTTAATCCCCAAATCCCTAACACTTTTCAAATTCTGTTTGTTCTAGGATATTATGTCCTTTTAAAAAGTGAATGAACTAGTTAAATAATTCATTAAAAACTTACTTTTTTGTGTGTTTGTGTGTGCCATGAAGCATGGTAAGCACTGCTGTACCTTGTAGGACAAAATTCAAACCCCCAAATTGTGAATTTTAAAGTCATGGAAAATGATGTGTAGTCACTTCCTTAATAACAATAAGGAATTAACTCAGCAAAAAATTATAGCATCCTTGCTGTGTGCCACTGTTTCAGGTTCTGCAAAATATATCAGTGAACAAGGTAAATCTGCTGGTGGCACGTACATAGTCTAGGGAATAGGAAACACGAATGAGCATTTATGAAACAGCTAGTGCTGTGACAGGGAACAGCAAAGAGGCCCCTCGGGGCGCCCAGGAAGGAACAGAACCCCAGCCTTGGGAGTGGTAAGGGAAATTCCCTGAAGCAAAGAGTGAAAAACAAAGTTTAACAGGTTAATATCTACGACTTAAAAGGCAGAGGTTCTTCTGCTCAAATTAGATTTGAGCAGATGACTTAAGATAGCATTTGCTGTCTAATTTGATGTGGGTCTTACTATCTACTGACCTGTCTTGCTAAAAGTCTTTTCAGAAATGGGTAATAGTAGTTTTAATCCAATACTCTACTACTTTGTGTCTGTCATAAGAAAATAATCTAAAAAAGGAAATAGTTTGTAGTCCTGAACATCTTTAGATATTGTTCATTGTAATGAAGAAATATTGAAAACAAAGTGAATATTTACTAATAGAGGAAATGTTAGTTAAATTTTGTTATGCCTCTGCTATTATTAGAAATGATGGTTATGAAAATGACATGTAGAGAAACCTTTCTGCCTGTCATAGGAGGTAGAAACAGGGAGAAGAAACTACATATAGAGGGTCAAGAAAAAGACAAGAAGATCCAGAAAAAAGCAGTCTAAGATTTTCCTGAACATTGAAGGTTTGGCTCATCTGAAATAGTGGTTTTCAAAAATAATTTCTATAAGGGAAATATTAATATATTTAATAAAAATAATATTGTCTGTGGAATCCAATACATAAAACTTATAAATATATGAAAGCAATATCTTCATATACTACAGACAAAACAAAACTAAAATAAAATGGCAGCTGATACTAACAGAAGATGGCAACTGTCATCCATAAAATACAATGTAAGGTTGTTGAATCCATCGAACCTGTCTCATTGATCTCATTAATTAACTTACTTTAAGTAAGTGCTAAACATTTTAATTTTTAGTATATTTTATTAATAATGATTATTTGAAGAAGTATATGAAGAAACTTCTGATTCATCCCAGTAAATAACAGTGATATGCTTGTAAAGCTTTGTATTAATTAATAGAAGCAGACATGCAATTCATAGAACAGTGTGTGGATACTTGCTCAGTCATGTCTGACTTTTTGTGACTCTATGGACTGTAGCCTGCCAGGCTTCTCTGTCCATGGAATTCTTTAGGCAAGAATATGGAGTGGGTTGCCATTTCCTTTTCCAATAGAACAGTACAAAGGCTAATCAATTACACACTTAAAAAGAAAGTTAAATATGTGCTTAGAGGTGGCAGGAAGATCTGTATTCTGACACTAAGCAGAGACAAGTTAGTTTGTCAGCCCTTATTAAGTGATATCCTCCAATATGTTGGAAATTTGATGTGTAACACCAAATTAAAAATACATGTTTGCACTGGATATAAAAATGAAATCTAATCAAATATTTATATACACTCTGAAGAAGGAAATTATTGTATACATTGCATCTGATTTGAATGGTGATTTTCATAAGTATTATTGCATGTGTTTTCTTTGCTAGGAAATGAATTTATTATAAATAAGATGTAGATAATTTGAGGGAAAGTTTTGGAGAAAGCTATCTTCTTCAAAATCACTGCAGATGGTGACTGAAGCCTTGAAATTAAAAGACACTTGCTCCTCGGAAGAAAAGCTATGACAAACCTACACAGCATATTAAAAAGCAGAGACATTACTTTGCTGACAAAGGTGCATATTGTCAAAGCTATGGTTTTTCCAGGAGTCATGGATGGATGTGAGAGCTGGACCATAAAGAAGGCTGAATGTCGAAGAATTGATGCTTTTGAACTGTGGTGTTGGAAAAGACTCTTGAGAGTCCCTTGGACTGCAAGGAGACCAAACCAGTCCATGCTAAAGGAAATCAGTCCTGAATATTCATTGGAGGGACTGATGCTGAAGCTGAATCTCCAATGGTTTGGCTACCTGATGCAAAGAACTGACTCACTCGAAAAGACCCTGATGCTGGGAAAGATTGAAGGTGGGAGGAGAAGGGGACAACAGAGGATGAGATGGTTGGATGGCATCACCGACTCAAAGGACATGAGTTGGAGTAAACTCCGGGAGTTGGTGATGGACAGGGAAGCCTGGCATGCTGCAGTCCATGGGGTGACAGAGTCAGACACAACTGAGTGACTGAACTGAACTGAGTATACTGCATTCACTGAACAACACAAAATTCACATGTCTACTCTTGCCTGGAAAATCCCATGGACAGAAGGGCCTGGTAGGCTGCAGTCCATGGGATCGCTAAGAGTCGGACATGACTGAGTGACTTCACTTTCACTTTTCACTTTCATGCTTTGGAGAAGGAAATGGCAACCCACTCCAGTGTTCTTGCCTGGAGAATCCCAGGAATGGGGGAGCCTGGTGGGCTGCCATCTATGGGGTTGCACAGAGTCAGACACAACTGAAGTGACTTAGCAGCAGCAGCAGCAGCAGCAGCAGCAGCAGCAGCATCCACTAACATAATCATTAACTGCAGACAATCAGGGAAATGTGATCTGTGACAAATAGAAAAAAATCAAAGATCAACAAATGACAAAGATAATAAAATTATTAGATGAGGATTTTAAAACAGTGTATACATCTGTTTATACGAATATACAGATGTATATTTTCATTATGTTCATGTATTTCTATAAATCCTTGACTGAAGAATACATGAACATAATGAGGAATGGATGGAAATTTAAATTGGTAGACTTTAACATTATATTACATTAACATTTTAGTCAGTAGAGTAAAGCAGATTATCCTTCATAATGTGAGTGGCCTCATCCAATCAGTTGAAAGTTTGACTAGAACGAAAAGTCTGACCCTTCCCCAGGAAATAAAGGATTCTCCAGCCAACTTCCCTCTGACTTTATCTGTGATATCACCACTTCCTGCCTGATGGCCTTGAAACTAGAACATCTGCTCTCCATGGGTCTCTCATACCATAGACCAATGCTGCAGATTGTGGATTTATCAGCCTTCATAGTCACTTGAGCCAATTCCTTATATCAAGAAAATCTCTATCTGTCTGCTTTTCTATCTTGTTATCATCTATTTACCTATCTCCTGTTTGTTCTCTGGAGAACTTTAATACAAATGGCTATTTCTGGAAAATTGCTACTTGTTAGAAAAGTGGTTACAGTGATCAATAAGATTTTGATGTTAAGAGCCATGTGAAGAGTTTAAATAAGCTTGTTTAGTGAAATTTGAGGTAGAAAATTAATATTTTAAAAATAATGCATTGATTTACAGGGTATATGATTTAAAATAAATATGTAACTAACTAAATAAAATATGACAAATAACCAAATCATGTTTTACTTTTAAGGTTTATTTTCTTGTTGGTATACATATATTTAATCAGGATCTTATTCTCATTTTTATTGTGCTTGTATTCTAATTTGGTTATTAAAAGTTTATCTTATATTCTGATATTCTGGGTTATCTTATATTCAGGCAGGCATATGTGGTAATTTCATTGAGCTACAGTTTTCTTACATGTAATACAGAATAAAATGATACCTACTCCTTATGGGTATTTTGGGAGCGAAATGAGATAATGAACATAAAATGTTTAGTGTAGTGCCTGGTACATAATTATTATTTAGTAATTATATACACATATATCTTATCTTTAAAAGTCAGTATAAGGATGGAGTTGAAGAAAGAATTGGCAGAGTTAATGTTTTATTGCAATGATTGGAAAATTGTTAGCATTCAGATAATTGAAGCTGAGTTCTATTACTTCTGCATGCAAACACAGGGACACATTTTTTCATTAATTATTTTTGGGAAAATGAGTCTTCTATTATTCTTCTCTTTGGCTAGAAAAAGCAGCTGAAGTAGTGAGCTTATTGCTCTTTGAAGAAAAGATTATTATTCTTACTAGAAGCCTGAGAAAAAGAGTATAAGTTGCATCAATTTGGGAGGAGTATATTAAATATTGTATAATTGTAATTGATTTTAAGAACAGTTTATCTCGTTTCTCTATCAGCAAGATTACCCTCCTCTAAAAGGCCCTAGCAATGACATCTCAGACACAAGCCATCACTTCTCATCTAAATTTTAATGAAAAAATTGTAACTGTATGTTTTTATTATTAGCAATCATATTCAATTATATAATGTATAATTTTACTGGCTATTAATTATATTATACTAACTGCTGCTGCTGCTAAGTTGCTTCAGTCGTGTTCAACTCTGTGCAACCCCATAGACGGCAGCCCACCAGGTCCCCGTCCCTGGGATTCTCCAGGCAAAAACACTGGAGTGGGTTGCCATTTCCTTCTCCAATGCATGAAAGTGAAAAGTGAAAGTGAAGTAGCTCAGTCCTATCCGACTCCTCGCGACCCCATGGACTGCAGCCTACCAGGCTCCTCCGTCCATGGGATTTTCCAGGCAAGAGTACTGGAGTGGGTTTCATTGCCTTCTCCGATTATACTAACAATTATAAGTTAATAATTTATTCTGATTCTAACTTACCCTTTCAAAATTTCCATCAAGGGGACTTTAAAAGTCATATACTAATAAAAGCTTTTGTATAAAAACTACTTGAGGTTCATTCTCTATAGTATCGATATGAGTATCTTATTTGTTCATTTATTTGCTCACTGGTTTGCAGTGTCCATAATGGGGAAGAATGTTGCAGGTATCACAAAACGTGCATAATTTTATGGTTCCTTTTCTCAAAGAACATCGAGATCTTTGTTAATCTCCACACTGGAATGGACTACCTCATCAACACAGTTGCCCTCTATCACATTATTCAACATTTCTCTTCTTAATATCTGAAAATATATACGTTCCTTGAATGTGGGCAGACTTTCCCCCTAGAACAGTGGTTGACACTAGATGGTACTCAATATGTACCTGTTTGTTTATATATGATCTTACTAGTATCTGTCTATGAGGCAGTTATTTTTACTGTTGCCTTTCTACAATTAAGAAAATAAACATAACATATTTAAATTATTAGTTCAAAGTCACATGATTGGTAAAATGTTAAAGCTGAGATAAGATCTTTGTTATGTGAAAATGTGTAAACAGTGCTACAAAGGCATGGAAGATTAGACATGGTGACTAATTCTTTTTGATTGCATTATAGTTGATGAATAGGAAATAATGCTTAAGGTATAAGTTGTTTCACATACTGAAAGGTCTTAAACACCAAACTGAAAAGCCTGAACTTGATTCAGAAATTGAAAGAGACTCTTAGAGCATACTCTGCTTTTATTGCTTTGCCTTTGCACATGCTAACTCATGCCCAGTTTCCCTCTGTCTCCTTCTTCATCTCCTTTAATGAGTACTGGAACCAGTATTTCATATTCCTGTAGTAAGAAATAGTGGGACTGGACATATTTTCTTGTCTCTATATTAAATAATACTGAGAACCAGCAAAAATTACTTGGCTACTTGCTCTACAAAATACATGTCCCTGGACAGTAAGACTATGAACTAGCTAATTAATTTACTTACCAAGACAGACAGCTTCATCATCTAGACTGGCTTCAAAAATCAATCCACAATTATGTCATAAACTCTGCCCATTTCCATCCAATTCCCTTTCTAGACCTTAAAGGCACTTAGCCCAAGTCTCGAAATCCTTTATCTGTCCCTCCTTTCACTCTTCTGAGTTACCACTAAAATTTGGTCAGGTGGCATTAACCCTTACCATACTAAGTCTATTACGTTTCGTTTGTTTGACCTTCAGGTTTTTCTGACAGCCTTTCAGGGGCCTGACAGTTGACAATCCATGTCTACTTTTTATAGTCCACAGCTGAAGCATCATTGCCTTGGTAAGCTTGAGATGTCATGTTTGGTTTCTAGCCTAGGAGCAGTTAATACACCTTTCCTGTGTCCCATACCTCCTTGTATATACTTCCATACTCCAACAGAGTGCAATCCTGCTGTTAGATTGGGAGTCTGCAACAGCAGTCACCATGACTTCATTCTTGTATGTTTTAACACTGCCTTGAACATGGAGTGGGTACTCAGTGCTGCTGACTACTGTATTGAATGAATAGTTGTATGACCAAGTGCACATAGAGAGAGTTATCATAAAGAGATCAGATAGAAGGTGATTGCAGTAGTTTATTAATGAGTACTGGTGAATAGAAATGTGAAGCCTCCACCAAGATGAATCACTTCAGTAAAGTCCAAGTACCATTGGGAAAATTTCAATGATCAATTGAAGAGAAACAAATAGCCTTATATTTCTTTTAGTGGTTTTCAACTCTCGCTATATACTGAAAAAAGTTAGTATGTTTAAAAAATCCGTGCCCTCTCCCTGAGTGCTACGCGCACCCCACCACTCTGATTTAATTTAGTCTGTCATGAGGCAGGATTTTAGAATATTTTAAATGTGCTCCAGAAGCCTCTAAGAAGTGGTGAAAATTGAGAAGCATTGGTCTAAATGCTCAGTAATGCTATTTATTCTGTTATTTCTATGACATCCTCTAAGCCCACTGATTCTTCAGAAGTTGTAGTTAGTAACAAGCAGATGAGATTCTTCTGCCAAAGAAGCTTAGCAGAATTTTGTGTGAAAGACATTGAGGGATAGTTGGCTTAGTAGTTTAAAAATATATTCATAAATGAATTGACCATAGGTTTGTGGATTTATTTCTTGGCTTTCTATCCTGTTCCATTGATCTGTGTTACTGTTTTTGTGCTAGTGGTGGTGGTTTAGTTGCTAAGTCCTGTCTGACTTGTGACCCCATGAACTGTAGCCTACCCGGCTCCTCTGTCCATAGGATTTCCCAGGCAAAAATACTGGAGTGGGTTGCCATTTCCTTCTCCAAGGGATCTTTCCAACCCAGGGATTGAACCCAGGTCTCCTGCATTGCAGGTGGATTCTTTACCAACTGAGCCACCATGGAAGCCTGATTAGTCTATAAAGTCTTTAATATAAATATTACATTAAAAAGTAATTAGTCTATAAACTCTTTAATATAAATATTATATTTCTAATATAAAGTGGATATATTGACACCTCATTGTAATGGTTTTACAAATTTAGCTGTTCCTTTAATAATATTTGAGTCATATACATAAAAGTTAAATACATAATACAGATCTTCACATTATTTATGTCTTAAGAGGCCCTAACAAAGTCAGCACTGAAGACAAGCATTTAGCTTAAGAATATGAACAAGGTACTGTTATTAGCCATGAGATTCCAGAGACCACTCTGGCACAGAGGTAATTTGTAATGCCAGACTGTAATTGGCCTTCAGTCTCAGCAGGACCCAAGGAAATCTAAGGAATAGTCTTTTAACTCTGGTGCAATGAAAATATTGGACGCAAGGAGATCCAACCAGTCCATCCTAAAGGATATCAGTCCTGGGTGTTCATTGGAAGGACTGATGCTGAAGCTGAAACTCCAATACTTTGACCACCTCATGTGAAGAGCTGACTCATTGGAAAAGACCCTGATGCTGGGAGGGATTGGGGGCAGGAGGAGAAGGGGACAACAGAGGATGAAATGCTTGGATGGCATCATTGACTCTATGGACACAGGTTTGGGCGGACTCCGGGAGTTGGTGATGGACAGGGAAGACTGGCATGCTGTGGTTCATGGGCTCGCAAAGAGTCAGAGATGACTGAGTGACTGAACTGAACTGAACTGAATGACAGTATGGATGTCACTTCTGATTAATCAATGATGGAAGGATGTGACTACTAGTTGTGCACAGTAGCTTTAGGCTCCATTCTGTGGAGATCATCACAACACAGATTAAAGGCTATAAATTACCAAATTTAAATGTCATGTTCTTGAAAGGTAGCCCCAAGGCACATCTATAGGAACACTTCTTTATTCAATTAAGATCCTTCGCAAAATATAGCTCAGGGCCAAGAGTTTTCAAAAGTAAAGTCTAAGGCGAATATTCTCCTTAGATGCTTTAACCCACTGGCTTTCCTAGTACAACTACATATCAAGTTAATAATAGAACTATTCATACACCAACAGCATTGTATATGAGTTATATTTCATTTTGAAAACAGAAGTAAGCTTTATTCCCATTTATAGCTGGGGAAAATAAAGGTCACTGATGTGAAGTGACTTCATCAAGGTTAGTCAGCTAAAAATGGACTCTGCCAGTACCATACTGTTTTGATTACTTCAGCTTTGTAGTATAGTCTGAAGCCAGGGAGCCTGATTCATCCAGTTAAATCTATGACAAAGGAAGCAGGAGTACACAGTTGAGGAAAGATAGTTTCTTCAATAAATGGTGCTGGGAAAACTGCACAGCTACATGTAAAAAAATGAAATTAGAACATTCTCTAACACCAGAAAAATAAACTCAAAATGGAAAATATAGGCGAATAATCTTTGACATTGATTGCAGTGGTGTTTTTTGGGATCTGTCTCCTAGAGTAATAAAAGCAAAAATAAATGGAACCTAATTAAACTTACAAGCTTTTGCACAGCAAAGGAAACTATAAATAAAATGAAAAGACAGCCTACAGAATGGGAGAAAATTTTGCAAATTATATCATCAATAGGAATTAATCTCTAAAATATACAGATGGCTCATACAGATAAATATCAGAGAAACAGACAACCTAATCAAGAAATAGGCAGAAGATCTAAATAGACATTTCTCTAAAAAGACATTTAGATGGACAAAATGCACATTAAAACATGCTCTACTGCACTAATTATTGGAGAAATGCAAATAAAAACTATTATGAGGCATCACATCACTCTAGTTAGAATGGCCATCACCAAAATGTCTACAAACAATAAATGCTGGAGAGAGTGTGAAGAAAAAGGAATCCTCCTGCTTTGTTGGTGGGAATGTAAATTGGTATAGCCATTATGATAAACAGTATGGAGGTTCCTTCAGTTCAGTTCAGTCGCGCAGTCATGTCCGACTCTTTGTGACCCCATGAATCGCAGTACGCCAGGCCTCCCTGTCCATCACCAACTCCCGGAGTTCACTCAGACTCACGTCCATTGAGTCCATGATGCCATCCAGCCATCTCATCCTCGGTCGTCCCTTTCTCCTCCTGCCCCCAATCCCTCCCAGCATCAGTGTCTTTTCCAATGAGTCAACTCTTCGCATAAGGTGGCCAAAGTACTGGAGCTTCAGTTTTAGCATCATTCCTTCCAAAGAAATCCCAGGGTTGATCTCCCTCAGAATGGACTGGCTGGATCTCCTTGCAGTCCAAGGGACTCTCAAGAGTCTTCTCCAACACCACAGTTCAAAAGCATCAATTCTTCTGCGCTCAGCCTTCTTCACAGTCCAGCTCTCACATCCATACATGACCACAGGAAAAACCATAGCCTTGACTAGACGGACCTTAGTCAGCAAAGTAATGTCTCTGCTTTTGAATATGCTACTAGGTTGGTCATAACTTTTCTTCCAAGGAGTAAGCATCTTTTAATTTCATGCCTTCTGTCACCATCTGCAGTGATTTTGGAGCCCAAAAAAACAAAGTCTGACACTGTTTCTACTGTTTCCCCATCTATTTCCCAGGAAGTGATAGGGCCAGATGCCATGATCTTCGTTTTCTGAATGTTGAGCTTTAAGCCAACTTTTTCACTCTCGTCTCTCACTTTCAACTAGAGGCTTTTTAGCTCCTCCTCACTTTCTGCCATAAGGGTGGTGTCATCTGCATATCTGAGGTTATTGATATTTCTCCCAGCAATCTTGATTCCAACTTGTGTTTCTTCCAGTCCAGCGTTTCTCATGATGTACTCTGCATATAAGTTAAATAAGCAGGGTGACAATATACAGCCTTGACGGACTCTTTTTTCTATTTGGAACCAGTCTGTTGTTCCATGTCCTGTTCTAACTGTTGCTTCCTGACCTGCATACAGATTTCTCAAGAGGCAGGTCAGGTGGTCTGGTATTCCCATCTCTTTCAGAATTTTCCACAGTTTACTGTGATCCACACAGTCAAAGGCTTTGGCATAGTCAATAAAGCAGAAACTAAAAATAAGCTATTATATGATCGTACAATCCCAATCATGGGGCATATATCCAGAGAAGACCATAATTTAATAAGATACATGCACTCGCGTGGTATGAGTGGTAAAGAACCCTCCTGCCAATGCATGAGATGTAAGAGATGTGGGTTCAGTCCTTGGGTCAGGAAGACCCCCAGGAGAAGGGCATGACAGCCCACTCCAGTATTCTTGCCTGGAGAATCCCATGGACAGAGGCGCCTGGCGGGCTATGGTCTAGAGGGTTGCAAATAGCTGGATGTGACTGAGCTTGCGTGCATGCACATGTACCCCAGTGTTCACTGTGGCGCTATATAAAATAGCCAGGGCATGAGCAACCTAAATGCTGATCAGCAGAGGAATGGGTAAACATGTGATACGTACATACATACAGTGGAATATAATTCAGTGGAATTCATATAAAAAAGAATGAAATAATGTCATTTGCAGCAACATAGATGTATCTAGAGATTATCATACTAAGTGAAGTAAGCCAGAGAAGACAAATATTATATGCTATTTCTTGTATATGGAATCTAACAAGATGCTGCAAATAAACTTACATACAGAACAGAAATATACTCACAGACATAGAAAGCAAACTTATGGTTACCAGAGGGGAAAAGCAGAAGAAGGGGTAAATCAGGAGTTTGGGGTTAACATATACCCATTACTATATAAAATAGATTACCAACAAAGACCTACTGTATAGCACAGGGAACTATATTCAATATATATAATAACCTATAAAGGAAAAAAATCTGAAAAATAAGTATGTATAACTGAATTGCTTTGCTGTACACCTGAAACTAACACAACACTGTGCATCAACTATACTTCAATGGAAAAATATTCAATATGATCGACTTCTTTGAAAAAGAAAAAATTTTGTGTAAATTAAATGCTTGTAAGAAAACAAAATACTGCAATTCTCTATAGAGGCATGTTGCTTTGGGGGTTTCTTAGAATAGTTTTGTGTGTGTGTGCGTGTGGAAGAGACTTGAAATGTAAATGTTTATCAAAAAACAGCGTGTCTAAAAGATTCTTTACCCCTAGAGTTAGAATAATATGTACATGCTCCTTCTTTATCTGCTGTAACAGCTTCTACTTACTTTTGTCTGCACTTTTTAGTGTGCTTGGATTGGAAAGATCTGTTTAATTTTCTGTTCCCCTTATTAATTTGTAAGTGTTTGAAGAGGAGTAGGATTATAAATCTATCTCTTTATTCCAAGATTTAGTGCCTAGTTATAATCAATAAGGATTGATTGATTAGAAAGAATAAAGCCAATAAGGAATGAAACATCTATCATTTGGCTAGATTGATCTAGAGCATGATGTAAATGAGATCACAGATGTGAGTTTAGGCTGGATCAGGGCCAGATGGTTACTCAAAGATATTATCCCATGACCTTGTAACTGTCCTTTACTGCAGGCAGCGCTTCGCATACACTGGTGCATCAGAGGAAAATCTTGCCACTATTAACTCAAGAGGATGAACCCTAGAGATGCTGGTTACTATCACCATTGTATCAAGGTCAACTCCATGGGTTTTATCCTTTCTAAATTAGAGAGCATTACTTCTTATAGGGTAGTTGTGAGGATTGAATGAATTAATATGTGAGAATATCTTAAGTAGTAATTAGAAAAAAATTTAGGAATGTTTTCACTTGACTGCCCTTGAAAAAAAGCAAGTTTGCCATGATATTATTTGGACAGAGATATTTTAGAAAGGATTTAAGAATCAGAAGAATTGTTGAACTACATGGATGTAAAATTTCCATTCTTAAAATGAGATTCTCTTATTTTAATTCTTATTTCAAAGATAAAGAAGGTAAGGTACAGAGGATAAAAAATCTACCATATGGCCATCTCTTACTCATCTTTTGAGATTCAGCTAGAACATCGTTACTTCAAAGAGGACTCCTTAGATCCCACTTCTTCTGATCCATGTTCTCTCCCCTAGCACTCTGTTGCTCTTATCATAAGTTGTAGCTCTCTTTAATTATTCATGTCAGTATTTATTCAGTGTGTTTATTCCACACTAGATTACAAGCTACATGAGGGTGGAAACCAAGTATTTTCCTCTCCATAAAATATGACCACCAGAGACTAGCACTGGAAAAGGTCAGTTTTCATTCCAATCCCAAAGAAAGGCAATGCCAAAGAGTGTTCAAACTACTGCACAATTGTACTCATCTCACACACTAGCAAAGTAATGCTCAATATTCTCCAAGCCAGGCTTCAACAGTATGTGAACCGTGAACTTCCAGATGTTCAAGCTGGATTTAGAAAACGCAGAGGAGCCAGAGATCAAATTGCCAACATTCGTTTGATCTTTGAGAAAGCAAGAGTATCAGAAAAACATCTACTTTTGCTTTATTGACTACACCAAAGCCTTTGACTGTGGATCACAACAGACTGAAAAATTCTTAAAGCGATGGGAATACCAGACCATCTTACTGTCTCCTGAGAAGCCTATATGCAGGTCAGGAAGCGACAGTTAGAACTGGACATGGAACAACAGATTGCAAATTGGGAAAGAAGTACATCAAGGCTGTGTGTTATCACCCTGCTTATTTAACTTACATGCAGAGTACATCATGTGAAATGCCAAGCTGGATGAAACACAAGCTAAGATTGCTGGGAGAAATATCAATAACCTCAGATACACAGATGATACCACCCTTATGGAAGAAAGTGAAGAAGAACTAAAGAGCCTCTTGATGAAAGCAAAAGAGGAGAGGGAAAAAGTTAGCTTAAAACTCAACATTCAGAAAACTAAGATCATGGCATCTGGTCCCATCATTTCATGGCAAATAGATGGGGAAACAATGGAAACATTGACACACTTTATTTTTCTGGGCTGGAAAATCACTGCACATGGTGACTGCAGCCATGAAATTAAAAGATGCTTGCTTCTTGGAAGAAAAGCTATGACCAACCTAGACAGCATATTCAAAATCAGAGACATTACTTTGCCAACAAGGTCTGTCTTGTCAAAGTATGGCTTTTCCAGTAGTCATGTACAGATGTGAGAGCTGGACAATAAAAAGGCTGAGCGCCGAAGAAACTGTGGTGCTGGAGAAGACTCTCAAGAGTCCCTTGGATAGCAAGGAGGTCAAACCATTCAATCCTAAAGGAAATCAATCCTGAATATTCATTGGAAGGACTGATGCTGAAGCTGAAACTCCAATACTTTGGCCACCTGATGTGAAGAACTGACTCCTTGGAAACAACCCTGATGCTGGGAAAGATTGAAGGTAGGAGGAGAATGGGATGACAGAGGATGAGATGGTTGGATAGCATCACTGACTCGATTTACATGAGTGTGAGCAAGCTCTGGAAGTTGGTGATGGACAGGGAAGCCTGGCATGCTGCAGTCCATGGGATTGCGAAGAGCTGGACAGGACTGAGTGATTGAACTGACTGAGAGACTAGCACAGTTCTTGGCTCACAGAAGGCTGTCAAATACTTGTTAAATAATAGACATAAAATTAATTAATTAACCTATTTGCTTATGTCAACTTACGAAAAGGATTTGAAATTTGTAAAGGGTAATGTGTTATCCATTCATTTACTTATTCATTTACTCATTTATTGTGGGCTTCCCTGGTAGCTCAGTGGTAAAGAATCTGCCTGCCAATGCAGGAGACATAGATTCAGTCCCTGGGTCAGGAAGATCTCCTGGAGAAGGAAATGACAACCCATCCCAGTATTCTTGTCTGGGAAATCATATGGATGGAGGAGCCTGGCAGGCTAGAGTCTATGGGGTAATGAGAGAGTTGGAAATGAATGAGTGACTAAACACCAACAAAACATTTTATGATTTTGTTTTTATTGAAAAAATTAATATAAAGTTTTTACATCTGGCTAATTTTTGTCTTTTTTACTGCCACTTCTATCACTATTCTTGATGACTGCAACAGCAATGAAAATGATTAGGCCAATACTCTGGCCCCTGAGGTCCATGATTTCCTTAACTCTGTAGGCTATTCTATCCCACCTTAGTTACCCCTATGGAACTTATCCTAGACCAGTATTTTTCAGACTGCAGCTTATGATGCTTCAGTGACACTGAAAAATAATTAACTAATTAGAATTTTTTAATGGAATGGAAGAGAATTGAAAATTGAGTACATTTAAAAATCAGCATTGTTTTGTAAAAATTTGTATATGAATACTAAATATCTATGTCAAATTCCTTTCTTTCTGAGGATTGTGGTCAAAAAAGTTTGTAAAATACTATTCTGGACATCATTATCCTCATCAGTAAGTGCAGCACCTCTGAAACCTTAATTTTAAGCCGTCTTTTCTTTGTTTACCACTGCTTTCCTTCCAAGCTCTCTCACTCCAGTAGGTCCTCCTGAGCATTGTATTATCCCACGCAGACTCCCAGTTCATTGCCTCCAACACTCTTTTACTCTGCAATGTTTCCTCCTTCTCACTTTCTCCTTGCCCAGGTTACACATCATGGTCTATCACATTCATGATAATTATCCTCATTCCTTTGCTATGCTTTCTTTCCGTCTCACTTAACTGGCAAAACCGGTTATCTGCCCACGCCGTACTATACCTGATCAGCCTGGAATGTGGCTGCAGGCTTGGAGACAAACTTTTGTGATGTGGTCTCACTCTGCATTTATGACCATATATCTCAAAGGAGGCCTTAGAATTACCCAGCCATCTTCCTGAAGTTCCCTAATCTGTTTTCCAGCTCTGAGGTGCTTTCATGGCTTCTTTTTCCATTAACTTCCAGTATCCCTCACTTCCCAAGGAAATAAGTAACATCAGAATACAACTAGGTCATTTATCTACGATCAAATTTCTGCCATGCTTTCATTCTTACCCACACGTTCTTCTTCTATGACAATAGACTGCTGCCACTGTTCCTTAAAACCAAATCTCCCACTTGCCACCTGACATATCCCCTGTGAATTCTCCATTCTTCCTTTCATTTCTTTCTTTTTTTTTTTTAAAAGTCAAAACCAGATCATAATAATTAGTTGGGACAAACACTACTTTGTTTTTGGTTTGGGGTTTTTTGTTATTGTTTTTTTATGCTTCATGTCTTGCTGGGTGTAATAGCAGAAGGAATGAGTGATTGGGGAAGCTGGGCTGGGGCTGATGGGACATCACAGTTGTTGCGTCAAACAGCCAGAAGCAACCCAGCGTCCTTCTGTGCCAACTGAGGCTCCAAAATTGAAAAAGAGATAAGAGATGATGAAAGGGGAGTAAGAATACACTCTACTTCTTTAATGTTCTGAGAACTGGCTCTGCATCTAAATTATTATTATGCAACATGCTTTTTTCTAGTAAAGCTGTCAAGCGTTTCTGGGAAAGTATAACAGGATTCCTCTCCTTGCTCCTACGACTCCCATTGATTCTTAAAATATGATTTGCATTTCCACTCCTTCCCACAGTTATTATCCTGATGTAGAAGATGGGGAGAGTTTAAAGGTCTTTCCTCACTGGGACCTTGAGTACTCATTTGCAGAGTTTATGGGAAAGAAGATCCTCTTTTTCAGCTCTTCTGATGCATGTATTTCCATTTCCTGACCTTTCCAAAAATGACCCTGTAGGAGCAGTAGTTTTAGGGGATGAGAAATGATGTGGACAGTTCAAACTTTTTACCATATCAAGTCTCAAAATTGACCTCACGGTCATCCCTCAAGAGACTCTTCTTACGACAGGTTCATTCACCTAGGGAAATTCATGGCTGCCAGAGTTCCTTGCAAAGCATGACTTAGAGAGATCTGGATTCTATTTCATTTCCTCCAGAATGTGTTAATGACATTTTAGTTCACATTTTATAATATTTTAAAGTGCTTTGTCAGCTGTGATTTCCTTTTATTCTGGAAATGACTTTACAAGTCATATAAAGGGGTAACTGAGACTTGGAGAGGTTAGGTTGTTGAAGTTACTGGATTATATTGGTCAACGTTGATTAAAGCAGAACCTGGTGGTAAGGTCCAAATTTTGGAATGTCTATCTCTGGGTTTTTACTTATTCCATAATTGTATTACTTTATTTTATAAGGATCCATCAGTGTTTATCTTCTGCCGTTTTAAGGACCCTAAACAATGGCAACCCACTCCAGTACTGTTGCCTAGCAAATACTATGGACGGAGGAGCCTGGTGCAGGTTTCTGTCCATGGAGTCGCAAAGAGTCGGACACGACTGAGCGATTTCACTTCACTTCAAACAGCCTCAAGTGAAAAGTCCATGTGGTTAGACAGATAACATGGGTTGCAACTGAGTGAGGAGGGAGAGGGGCCAGAAAGATTCCTAGTGCATGAAGACTAGGAAGCAAAGGCGAATTTATAGGTGATCAGGAGCTAAAACAGGTTCACTAGGGCAGAAGTGATGTAAGGGAAGCTGATAGGAGCAGACTTGGCCCAGAGCAGTGAAAAGGATGCCTTAATTCTTTAAGGCATGTTAAAAATGTATCTGATGTGAAGTGAAGTGAAGTGAAGTCGCTCAGTTGTGTCCGACTCGTTGCGACCCCATGGACTGTAGCCTGCCAGGCTCCTCTGTCCATGGGATTCTCAGGCAAGAATACTGGAGTGGGTTACCATTTCCTTCTCCTGATGTACCTTTGGGAAAAAGATGTTAAATGATCTAATTCAATTCTCTTGCTTTAACTTTGAGAAAAGTAAGTCCAAGAGGTTAGGTAACTTACTGAAGGTTAAAAGTAAAATTCATAGCAGACCTGGGACTGGAATTTGGATTTGATTTGTGACCCTCATGCTATTGTTGTGCCATCACTAAGTCGGGTCTGACTCTTTGTGACCCCCCGGACTGCAGCACATCAGGCTTACCTGTCCTCGACTATCTCCCAACAAACCCTGCAGTTTGTATCTCCTATTCCCGGCCTCTGTTTTGCCACCCCCTGCCCGAATAACCACAGTTTGTTCTTTATATCTGTGAGTCTGCTTCTTTTTTTTTTTATATTACATTCACTAGTTTGTTGTATTTTTTTAGATTCTATGTATAGGTGATACATGCAGTATTTATCTTTCTCTGTCTGGCTTATTTCACTTAGCATAATGCCCTCTGAGTCCATTTTACTACTGCAAATGGCAAAAATTTATTCTTTTCAATGGCTGAGTAGTATTCCATTGTAGCCACACCATATTTTAAAAGAAAACTGCTTTCCCTCTACTTCTCTTTCCTGGTTTCTATAGACTGGAACACAGATAGGATGGTGAGCCAGTGGTGACAATGAGGGTGACGGAAACAACCTACAAAAATGTATAAGGACAGTAAGTAAAATGGACAATGAAAATGAATGAACATGAGTCACAAGTGGTTTTGAAAGCAGAATTCCCATCACAGGTAGAGCAACAGAAAGGTAGATGATGGTGATAAAGATGATGATGATGGTGATACTGTATCTTGGTTCACCTACACATATCTGGATTGTTATGAAATATTTTATTTTATTTGAGCTATTTTATTTTTGGGCCTCTTTGTTGCTGCAGTTTAGCTGTAATAAAACTGATACAGGTATCACTGAAATTTCTTCACATCACTTGAGATTCTGGGAAACAGATTTTTTCCCATGCACCTCGCTATTCTCTAATAAAAATGTTAAAATGGCAAGCAAGTAAAATTTTAGACATGGAACTTTCACTAAGTTTTGTTATCTTACACATTCCCTTACCTTCTTTTACTTTGTTGCAATATATATGCTTATGTATCTTTGGGGGAGATATGTTTGAAGTGAGAGATAAGAGTACAAAGAGCATGATTGCTAGACCATACATAAAATGACCCACAACCTGCAGCAAACTTCCCAGGCTATGCTCCTTATCTACAAAAAACAGCCTAGGAAACCAACCTGGTATCAGTCAGACTTGTAGGAAGTCAGACTTCTATACTAATCCATGACCAGTACATATTTCATAACTGACAACTCCTCTGATTTTTGCTCCCACTTTTAACTTAGAACTAATCAGAGAAAGCCAAATAGGTTCTCCTAGCCAATTGCAGTTGGAGAAGGAAATGGCAACCCACTCCAGTATTCTTGCCTGGAGGATCTCATGGGCAGAGGAGCCTGGCTAGCTACACTCCATGGTGTTGCAAGAGTTGGACATGACTTAGTGACTAAACCACCACCAGCCAATTGCAGAGGGATAACCCATTTCTAGTTAGCCCACCTACAGTTTACCCTGTGGACTTCCCTGGTGGCTCAGAGGTTACAGTGTCTGCCTCCAATGTGGGAGACCCAGGTTCGATCCCTGGGTCGGGAAGATCCCCTGGAGAAGGAAATGGCAACCCACTCCAGTATTCTTGCCTGGAGAATCCCATGGACAGAGAGGTCTGGTAGGCTACAGTCCACAGGGTCACAAAGAGTCAGACACAACTGAGCGACTTCACTTCTTCACTTCACAGTTTACCCAAGCCAGCAGAATTATAAACATGACATACCCAAAGCCCTTCCTTTTTTTTTTTTCCAGTGTAAATGTCCAGCTCTGTCTGCCTTTAAGTTTCTACCAAAACCCAAGTGACAGTGGCTGACTCTCTTGCTATAGCAAGCTCTGAACAAGTAGCTTTGCTTGTTCTCATTTGATTGGTCTTGATCTTTTTCCCAGAAAGCTGATGGAATCATACTCTTAAAGCAGATTTTATAAGCAGTCTCACCTGTTTCTCAAGAGAGAAAATTTGGTGGCTAAACTTATAAAAGTTCCAGAAGATGAATTTTCCAAAGGGTCTTCTGAGTGTCCTTGAAATGATTAATGGAACTTTGGAATTCTTTTGAGTCCTGATCCAATCACAGTTCCAGGTTCCAGGACTTGAATCAGCAGTGATGACAGTGAGCTTTCTGGATTCATCTTTTGGGGGTCTTGTGATTTCCTAGCCTTGTCTCCAGCAATTCTGACCAGGGCAACTTTTGCCAAAAAATGACTTTAGGTACACCAAAGCTTGATTCCAGACTCGTAGGCCATGTGTACAGAGCACTAAGCCAAGTGGAAATTTAGCACGGGTCCCGTTAATTTGATCAATATAGACAGATAACAGGATAATTCAAGTCAAAATCAAGATAGACTTCGGTGGTTTTATTTAGATTTGACTTTTTAGTTTATGTTACTATTTAGTATCAGATCTCAGTTTTCTTTGTGCTAATTAACCACAAACTTGAGATTTTTGCTAGATTTGATGGTACTTGGAGTGGTGAGATGAACTTCTGTTATGTATGTATGTGTGTGCACGCATACTCAGTTGAGTCTGATTCTTTTTCTGTCCATGGGGTTCTCCAGGTAAGAATACTGGAGTGGGGGTTGCCATATCCTCCTCCAGGGGCTCTCGCCGACCCGAAGATTGAACCTGCACCTCCTGTGTCTCCTGTTTAAAGTATTTTCTGCTGCCATATCCCCCTTCTGCCATTACTTACACAAGAAATATTTCCCCTACAGAGGACTTGACTTTTTCTGCTTCATTTATTACGGCAACCATAATTTGTTACTACTTATGATTAATTAGAGTTATTTATGTATTCTCTTTGAACATAGATTTGGATAATTCTTGGACTGTTGAGATATTTGTTTAACCTCCTTAGAACTAAATTATATCAAATACTTACATAGGTTTGCTTTGTGCCAACTACTGTTTTAGTCCATTTTACAAATGAACTCATTTAATCCTTGTAACAAACAAATGAGATTGTTGCTATAATTATCATCCCCCAGATATTGAACCTGGGGCCCAGAGAGTTTTAGACTTTGACCAAGTTTAAATGGCTAGTAAGTTACAGAGCTTTGACTTCAGTTCACAGGACATACTCTTAATCACCACCCTACACAACCTTTTTCAATCAGGATCATTTCCTTTGACATCAAACCAAGCCAACAGGCTAAATCAGAGGCTTAGGTTCTAATTAGAGAGGGGGAAGGACTTAGGTTGTTTTGAAGCATTGACTCTCAGGTAGGAATTGTGAGGATTAAAATTTGAATCAGATGTACAGTCAAGGTTTTAGAAACAGCAGATAGGATTCATAAGGACCCAAGGACAGAGGTGCCAAATGAAGGGAAAAGTAGGGGCAGAAGCGGACAAAGAAACTTCCTATTTTAAAAGTTGTCTGCATCTTGCATCCGTGTTGTAGGGAATTTCTCTTTCTTTGGCAGCACCTCTTATTTCTTTGCCATCTCTTGCTTCTTTGCTCTTCCTGCACCTCATATTTCCCTTTTCCTTGGGACCTAGAAGGATATTCTGTAGTCTGTTGTGTCTAAATCTAGGTCACTGTCAGCCTAAACACAAAAGATTCTCTGTATCACCCAGCCTTTCTCAGAAAACTAGTAAACTTCAGTTTGCATTCAATAACTCTTTTGCTAGTTGTTTTTGTCTATGTATAATATTCCCTGAGGGATCTCATGGGAGAAGAAGTAGCTTATTAAGGACAGGATTTGGAGGTTCTTGAATCCTCTGGCCAAATTCCATTATAATCACTGTTGTAACAATTGAGAAACCTTGCATTTAGACAGATCTGGGTTCAAACTCTGGGGTTTGCACTTTTTGTGTGACCTTGGACCTTGACCTCTCTGGAATTGAAGTTCAGTTCAGTTCACTCGCTCAGTCGTGTCCAACTCTTTGCGACCCCATGAATCGCAGCACCCCAAGCCTCCATGTCCATCACCACTCCTGGAGTTCACTCAGACTCACGACCATCGAGGCAGTGATCCCATCCAGCCATCTCATCCTCTGTCGTCCCCTTCTCCTCCTGCCCACAATCCCTCCCAGCATCAGAGTCTTTTCCAATGAGTCAACTCTTCACATGAGGTGGCCAAAGTACTGGAGCTTCAGCTTTAGCATCATTCCTTCCAAAGAAATCCCAGGGTTGATCTCCTTCAGAATGGACTGGTTGGATCTCCTTGCAGTCCAAGGGACTCTCAAGAGTCTTCTCCAACACCACAGTTCAAAAGCATCAATTCTTATCCAGTCCAGTGTTTCCCATGATGTACTCTGCATAGAAGTTAAATAAGCAGGGTGACAATATACAGCCTTGACATCCTCCTTTTCCTATCTGGAACCAGTCTGTTGTTCCATGTCCAGTTCTAACTGTTGTTTCCTGACCTGCATATATGTTTCTCAAGAGGCAGGTTAGGTGGTCTGGTATTCCCATCTCTTTCAGAATTTTCCACAGTTTATTGTGATCCACACAGTCAAAGGCTTTGGCATAGTCAATAAACCAGAAATAGATGTTTTTCTGGAACTCTCTTGCTTTTTCCATGATCCAGCAGATGTTGGCAATTTGATCTCTGGTTCCTCTGCCTTTTCTAAAACCAGCTTGAACATCAGGGAGTTCATGGTTCACGTATTGCTGAAGTCTGGCTTGGAAAATTTTGAGCATTACTTTCTAGCATGTGAGATGAGTGCAATTGTGCAGTAGTTTGAGCATTCTTTGGCATTGCCTTTCTTTGGGATTGGAATGAAAACTGACATTTTCCAGTCCTGTGGCCACTGCTGAGTTTTCTAGATTTGCTGGCATGTTGAGTGCAGCACTTTCAGAACATCATCTTTCAGGATTTAAACAGCTCAACTGGAATTCCATCATCTCCACTAGCTTTGTTCGTAGTGATGCTTTCTAAGGCCCACTTGACTTCACATTCCAAGATGTCTGGCTCTAGATTAGTGATCACATCATCATGTTTATCTGGATTGTGAAGATCTTTTTTGTGCAGTTCTTCTGTGTATTCTTGCCACCTCTTCTTAATATCTTATGCTTCTGTTAGGCCCAGACCATTTCTGTTCTTCATCGAGCCCATCTTTGCATGAAATGTTCCCTTGGTATCTCTAATTTTCTTGAAGAGATCTCTAGTCTTTCCCATAAGAAAATTTCTATTTAAGAAGATTGTCTAGATCGTGTAGAGAAAAATATCCTTCATTCTGCTTTTCTCTTATTTCTTTCCATTTTCTTCCTTTTTTCATTTTCTATACCTCATATATTCTTGTTTGTAGGGTTCCAGATCCAGAAGCATGTCCTTTAGCTTGTATCTTCATCTGTAAAATAACCTTATAGAATCATGATTAAGTGATGCAGAAGGTACACCTATCACCTAAGAAGTGTTCAACAAATGGCAACTCTTATTATGATATTGTGTGCTGTGCTGTGCTTAGTTGCTCAGTTGTGTTCAATGCTTTGTGACCCATGGGCTGTAGCCCCCCAGGCTCCTCTGTTCATAGGGATTCTCCAGGCAAGAATACTGGAGTGAGTTGCCATGCCCTCCTGCAGGGAATCTTCCCAATCCAGGGATCAAACCTGGTCTCCTGAATTGCGGGCGGATTCTTTACTGACTGAGCCACCAGGGAAGCCCAATGGGAAGCACAGCACAGCGCGCACACACACACACACACACACACATATATTTTATTGTTGTGTTTAGTCGCTAGATTGTGTCCGACTCTTTGTGATACCATGGACTGTAGCCCACCAGGCTCCTCTGTTCATGGGATTCTTCAGGCAAGAATATTTTTCCCAACACAGGGATTGAACCTGTATTTTCTGCATTGCAGGTGGATTCATTACAGCTGAGCCACTGGGAATGCCCATATGTATATATGCATACTCCCAAAATCATATGAAGTGAAATATGAATATAATCTATAAATATATAAGATTTTGTTACTTAAAATGATCACATTCTATTCTTTAAACATTTGTAGTTATTATTGTTTTGTTACTGTTTTGGCTAGAAAAGAATGTCATATAAAAGTTACTTTTAAAACTCAAAAATCTTATCTTGTAACTTTGGAAAGAACAAAGCAGGACCCTGGGGTCTCAGGTCTGGTTATTTCTTTTTTGAAGGAAGGAAAAGGGATTTAGTGTGGAAATCTCTGGGCCACCAGGGGGCAGCAGTAGGCACCCAGATGCAAAGCCAACAGTGCTCAGAAAGGAAAGTATTGGGCCTCCTGGGTTGAATCTTGGCTTGGTCCTAGTCCCACAGGGCTTATTGCCTGAGGTTTGCACAGCTGTCTCTGGACCGTCTATGGGCAATGGTTGGGACTTAGATTTTAAAATATGCCTTAATCCATTCGTTTGGTATAGTAAAGTTGCTCAGTCGTGTCCGACTCTTTGTAATCCCATGGACTGTAGCCTACCAGGCTCCTCTGTCCATGGGGTTTTCCAGACAAGAGTACTGGAGTGGGTTGCCATTTCCTTCTTCAGGAGTCTTTATGTATAAATTATGACATGGAAAGACTTTCTTGAATCATATTCTTATTCTTTCTTTTCCTTTTTATTTATTGAATTTCTTTCTTAACCACATTACCCAGTGTAAAATAAGTAAATATCTTCCATTTTTGGTCTGATGTAGGGCATATATCTTGCTGAAAACATTCAAATGACCAGATTCTCACAAAAGTTCAAAAATAAAAAGCTGAAAACACTGCAGACTCATGGAGAACCATGCTTGATGGGCAGCCCTTCTGTAGTCTAAGATTTTTAGAGCTGCCATGCTGGCTGACCTTCAAAAATGTCCCCTCTTGCTGTTGATAGGAGATGGTTGTTTGCACTCCTGACAGGTGACAAATGATCCTTGGAGGGTTGATTTTTCATCTGGCTCAGCTCCAAGCCAAGGGAGGCTACCATTGCACCTCAGTATTCTTCTGGTCCCTGCCTTGCTAACCTTAATTTGTTGCTGTGCAGTTGAAGGCTCCCTGTCATTTACCTAAGGTCTGATATCTGTTCTCCAGTTAATCATATGCCTAATAACTTATAATGGTTTTTTGTTACAATCTGATGCCAGGATGGATATTTCAACCTCTGCCATCAGCCAGGTATTAAATGACCTTATTTAAGATTATCAGAGATGGATGGAGGCCAACACTACATGGGGTTTTTTGGTGTCCAAAGAAAAGATGATAATGGTGCTAATCACGAACAATCTTGGAAGGATTTCTTGGGAATTATTTCAGGGAGATAGATGATATACATTAAAGTTATTATCAGTATTATGGATATTCTTGGGCTGTTGATAGGATATAATAAGAGTACAGTCTTTGGATAGTGGACCTTCAAGTTCACAGCAACTCAGTGTTTACAAACTGCTGTCATTAGAGAAGGCTATTGATTTGTCCTTGGTGCTGTAGGAAAGGTAAAACCATAGTTACTCTAGGAAAAAGTGATAATGACACTTAGAGGTTGTCAACATTAGAACAGAAGCAGTACCATTTCCATCTTCCTGGGAGAGAGCTGCTGAGTAAACACCTAACAGGGCGGTGTAAAGTCTAACGCTAGCCCTATTTGCATCTAAGTTTCTTAATATGCAACATGCACAATTTGAATTAAAAACAATTCTGATAAAAATTTACAACTCTTTATCTACTATCAAGAAAATAAACAAATATACTTATATAAGGCCAGATATCAAAGGCATGGGATGGTAGGTCTACTCTTTGTAGTAATTTAACGTTTTGGGTACCTGGCTGTTGCAGACACAGAAATGGTTTATTGTGCTGGATAAAAACAACTTTCTAGTAAAACAACTTTATGTCCCAATAAAACAACTTCCTATTTAAACAAGTTTTGCCAAGTCCTCTGCATTACTTAGCATGCTGCATCATTATCACAGCAGCAGTTGATACAAGCTTAGGCAAGAAGGAAACATTTTATTCAGTTCTTGAAGAATTCAAGGGATGACTGCAAAGAAGAGAGAGGAGGCAAAAATAGGGGGGCTTCTCTGGTGGCTTTGCTGGTACAGAACCTGTCTGCCAGTGCAGAAGATGCACAAGATGTGGGTTCGATCCACGGGTCAGAAAGATCCCCTGGAGAAGGGAATGCAAGCTGCTCCAGTATTCTTTCCTGGAAAATTCCATGGACAGAGGAGTCTGGTGGGCTACAGACCATGGGGTCCCAAAGAGTTGGACACAATTGCGCATGCATACACATGCTTGCTTGATTTAACTGAATACTGTTGGGCTTAAATCAGCAGAAATTTTAGTCCTCCTGGAGTGTAAAGCTCTCATTTCTCTCTCTGGTTAAAACTAACTCGGGAAAACAATTTTTATAGAGTACACAGAGAAAAACCAGCTTTTTGATTTTCTTCACTGACTGACTACTTATTTCTATTTTAAGGTTACAGTTACTAACGTAGTAAGAGATTTAAACAGAGATGTTAATAAAGAACACAATAAAACGTTATCAATTCACTTCAGCAGCTCAGTCGTGTCCTACTCTTTGAGTCCCCATGGACTGCAGCACACCAAGCTTCCCTTCCTTCATCATCTCCTGGAACTTGCTTAATCATGTCCTTTGAGTCAGTGATGCCATCCAACCATCTTGTCCTCTGTTGTCCCCTTCTCTTCCTGCCTTCAATCTTAGCTGGGGAAATTTTAATCATATTTTTCCCCACCCTCTCCCAAAGGTAGAATAATGTTTGAGATCTTTAGTTTAGGAAGTAACTCTGTCACTCTAAAAGTTTAAGATGTAGAAAGCTTATTTTGTATTCATCCTTGCAAAAGAACTGTAAAGCGAGCATTTCACTGCCTCTTTATTTCCACCATTTCTCCATCACCATTTCTGTCCATCACCATTTCTCCACCAGGTCTTTACATTAAATAAGGTGTTGAAAGTCCTCAGGTGCAGCTTCCTTATCTGTAAAATGAAGGTGTTTGTCTAATAACGTCTTATCTCTTTTAGCTCTAACTTTTATATGCCTTCCTTGGACAACATTTATCTCCATTTCCATCTCTTAGGGAATCTTTTAAATTTTTAAATAGAATATAAAACAAATAAATAAAATAATATTTTATAAATGAAATCTGGTTATAAATAAAGAGTTGCTCAGTCGTGTCCAGCTCTTTGTGACCCCATGGACTATACAGTCCTTGGGATTCTCCACTTCAGAATACTGTAGTGGATAGCCCTACCCTTCTCCAGGGGATCTTCCCAACACCGGGATCAAGCCCAGGTCTCCCTCATTGCAGGCAGATTCTTTACCAGCTGAGCCATCAGGGAAGCCCAAGAAGTATACCGGAGTGGGTAGCCTACTCCTTCTCCAGCAGATATTTCCGACCCAGGAATCAAAATTAGGTCTCCTACATTGCAGGTGGGTTATTTAACAACTGAGCCATCAGGGAAGCCCATAAATAAAAATAGAATACATTAAATAAATAATCTGAAGATATTTCTTGGCTAATTTAGAAAACTGCAGGACAGGGGATATAAATTCAGTTTATGAGGACATGTATAGCTGACATTTTTATAAAGAATAAATCAAACTCTAACAGTTTATAAACATCTTGCATTTCCTTTTCTGACATGCAGTATACAACCATAGACTCTCCTAAGCTGATGAAAAAAGAAGAATTAGATTTAAGCTCAGGGCATTTCATTCCTTAGGAACACTATGGAGAAGGAAAAGCTAACAGCAGAACTGAAATAATTTGAGAAATTTTCTTTAAAATGGTAAATTTAAAATATTTGAGTTGTTGGCTTAAAAGTAACCCCCAAACAAAAATTAAATTTTTTAAAATAATCCTAGAAGACAGATCTGTAATTTCATGAGGGTCAAATTGAAGAATGCAGTGACAATTGAAGAATAGTTATAGAAATGCATTGATTAGGGTAAAATAGACACAAGTGAAAAGGAATTTGGTTCAGCAGATAATCTTGATATGTTGTATTAGAAATTGTTTCTGCCTGTGATTTTTACAAAGAAGACAAATAACCTCAGAAAAAATATACTCTGGTCCTCCAGGAAGTCATACCTTACTAATGCCTTTAAATCAAAGGTTCTTAAACTGTTGTTCATGGATGATCTAACTGATATATCAATAGCTTAGGGGAAACCTACATGAATCCTCTGAAATTATACTCAAATGCAATTCTGCATTTTTTTAATAGAGAAAACATCACTAGCTTCAGTAGATTTTTAAAGAAATTTATGATCCTTCACATTTCAAGAAGCTTCTCCAAATGAATATTTGGAAAGCTGTTCTGATCTTTGGATTGTAAGGGATGCTTTTTGATTTTAATATCCCCCAAATGTCATAACATTTTGCATCACAAATTTAGGGAAATTTTGCCTGGCCCTGCGGTGTAAGAAAACAGCAACAGAAAGAACAGATTGGCAAGCAGTACTCAAAGACACTGTTCAGGAGAATATGGTGTGGGTGTGGGGGCGCAGTAGAACAAAGGGAACCAGTAAAATCCTTCCCTAAACTACTGAGCAGGAGTTCTGTAATTCGGGATGGACTTTGTGAGGGACGTTTAGATCCTCATTTCAGCTATATCTGTTCTCTTATCTGTGAAACTGAATACCCCTGTATCATTAGTCTGGCTTCACTAGGAGAAACTCCATGTAAGGAGAATTCTTTCAGCACCAAATAATGTATATTTTATCCACTTGTGAGAAAATTCTCCCTAAATGTTTGTATCTTCTAAAGCCAACTAAACAAAATAATAATAATGGTAATGATAGTTGGTATTTTTGAATGCTTACTGTGTCCCAGGCACTTTTAAAAAAGCGTTTTATTAATATATGTCACTTACCCCTAACAGTCACTCCACAAGATAGGTCCCGGTATCATGCCCATTTTAAATATGAAAAAACAAACAAACAAATTGAGGCACAGTCATAAAATAACTCACCTGAGATTGTACAATCAGGGAAGTATTGGAGCTGGAATTAAAACACAGGTCTAGCTCCAGGGCTGTGCTGTAAACCACAGTGCTAAAATGAATGTCAAACTAATGTCTCTGATCCCTTGAGGCTTTCCCGATCTCAATACTGGCGAGGAGTACAGCATTATTTGCAACAAAATTAAATAATTCAGATTACTGCACAGTTTGCCTTTTTCCCCCTTTTATCTCTTTCTCTGCATCCTCATCTGTGTCTGACTTCATATCTAATGTCTCGTTACTGTCACTTTGCCTGGCAGTAGCTGTGCCGCTCTTTCTTACCTCTTCTCCTTTTCTGATTAGCATCTTCAGGAAGCTAGCAGATTGGGCAGCCATACTATTAGATTTGTAACTGAAACTTAAGTCAAAAGGCTCTAAGTGAGCATCTGGGGCCACGCCTATGATAAAGGTGCCTCAAAGGCCTTCTTAAACAGACAAAGGCCTTCTAAGGACTCAAGGGACTGCTTCATAGATCCTACCTACTCAACAACCTAAGAATCGTAAGGTTGTTGATTTACAGGAACTTAACAGGAAACAAAAGGTAGAAAGAAGCTGTCTTAAAGACATTTTGGAGTATGATTTTTGTATAATACACTAGATTTTAAATTGATATACAAAAACTCTACAAAATTTAAAAGAATTGTATCAGCTTCAGCTTAACTGAATGGTCAGAAGCTATACAAAATAAAGAGAGCTTTGGACCCCTTGATCTTCTATAGTCAGGAACGTTTGCAGGCTAAGAAACCTATTCAACTTAGTTGAAAACATAGGCTATTTTTTTATGGGAAAAAAACCAAAAAGATGACTCAGAGGACAGAACTAAGATCCCAGAGGATACAGCCCAGAGGTCCAGAAAATTAGTCTCAGGGAGCAGTTCTGAGCCTTAATCAAGAAACTGGCAACAGAGTGCCTGGAAGGCTTCCCGAGTTGCACACACCAGTTCCTGCTGTGTGCCTCTCATTCCACCCCCCTCTTTTTTTTTTTTTGAAATTTAGTAATGTTTATCTTTTTTGCCACTTTTTCTTTTTTTTTAATTGATTTTTATTTTTTAGTTTGTTTTGCTTTACAATACTGTATTCATTTTGCTATACATTGACATGAATCAGCCACAAGTGTACACGAACTCCCAATCCCGACCCCCACCTCCCCCCTCCCCCCCCCCACCCCC
>SJXQ01008479.1:96630-138758 GCA_006408695.1 Aepyceros melampus
CCTCCCCCCTCCCCCCCCACACCCTCTCTCTGGATTATCCCCGTGCATCAGTCCCAAGCATTTTTTCCCTTTTTTGAATGAGCCATATACAGTGGTTATCCTGTCATGTTGCACCTTTGTATGCTGGGTGCATGTGGGGCAGGTAACTTGTCTCTTTAAGTCACAGGTCTTCAGATAGAGGAAAAAAAAATACTACTGAACAATCTGCATCTGAAGAACCACACTTGCGTAACCTCATTTGAATTTGGACCTAATCTAGATGATAAGGTTCTAGATGTTGAGCCTGGTGCCATAATGGAATGAAACTTTTGAAGAGTTTTTGGAGAGAATGAGCGTATTTTACAAGTTGAGGCTGGGGGTATGTAAGTTGCGGCCAGAGGGCAAACTTTAGCACATTTTCTAGAGATGGCTGCAAAACATTTCCAGTTCCAAAGCAGTCTTCTAGAACCTTGCTACTGCCTCATGAAGACATGAAATTTCTTTTTGAATTGGGCAGACTTGTAATTCACCTGTAATGAACAGCATGTGGCAGAAGTAAGGCTGTGTGACTTTCTTGTCTAGATCATGAAGGCCATACATCTTTTTCCTTGCTCACTAAAATACTTTCTCTTGAAGCCTTAGGCAACCCCCATGAATAGCTCAGCTGCTTTAAGACCATCGTGCTGTGAGGAAGCCTAAACTAGTCTATGCTAGAGACCACATGGAGAGGCCCTGCAATTACCTGAAGAGGAAGAGGAGGCTGACCAGATTTCAGCTCTTCTGGCCCCTTGTAGTTTTGGTAGCAGTCACTGTCTGCCTAAAACTGCATGAGAAATCACATGCTTCACCAGCTGAACCCTTCCTGAACTCCAGAACACAGTGGAAGACAATAAGATAATTGCTGTTGTGTCATTCACCTAAGTTCTGGGGTGATTTATTATGCAGTGGTAGACAACTGAAAGGGCTTCCCTGGTGGCTCAGAGGTAAAAAGTCTGCCTGCAATGCAGGAGACGTGAGATGCCAGTTATGCCCTTGGGTCAGGGGAATACCCTGGAGAAGAAAATGACAGCCTATTCCAGTAATCTTTCCTGGGAAATCCCATGGACAGAGGAGCCTGGTGGAATACAGTCCATTGGGGTTGCAAAGAGTTGGACACCACTTAGCAACCAAACAACAATGGCAAAAGACAACTTGAACCTAGACAATAATCAATGGGAAAACTTGTGCTCTAGAAGTACAAGCAGCAGTATAAAAGAGATAATGCAAAATTAGAGCTGATAATCAGATTATATGTGGGCATGAAGTAGTGACTGACAATTGAATATCAGTTCTGATTACTCAGTTTCTTTGCCATGATGACCATTGAATATTTTGAGTACTTTCCCTATGTATAGTAAGTTTATGGCAGTGTTGTTTGTAGTGGTGACCATTTTCCCTACACTATTTGCTATACTCTCCTACACACACAAACACAATCAAACTGTAAAGAAAAAAGGTGAATATTGATAGATGAATGACTAAAAAATTTGTTTGATTCATACTATGGAATATCAGGTCACTATTTAAATGAATGAGTTGGATCTATATAGCTCTTGTCCTTAAGGGATATCCAGGACCTACAGTTAAGTAAAAAAATAAGTTATAGATTTAAAATGGCCCATGATTTATTAAAAATTTAAAGTTGTTTGAGCACAAAAAGTTTGGGAGGATATACACTACACTAGTAACATGGCTTATCACAGGAGGTAAGATTGGAAGAAGGATAAAGAGAAGATTATCTTTTTATATTGTTGCATTGTTTAGGCTAGGCTTTTGTAATAAAAAAACCTAAATGTGAATTTTGAATGTAAAAAGCAACAAATTCAATTTGGTTGCTGCCTGGTGGAAATTAAGAAAAATAGGAAAGACATGATTTATCAATTTTAAAATGTATTTGTTTCATGGTTTACAAGATGTTTTGATATTTTTATTACTAAGTATATTCTTTTATATATTCTTATAAGAATAAGTTAAATATTAAAATCAGATGATTTTTATTAAAAATAAAAATCATGGTCTGTTTTAAACATAGACTGATAAGTTTTAAGTGACTGGTTATTATGCTAAATGAACAGTGAAAAGTTGTTTTCTGATAGAAGCTACAATATAAGATTATTGTAGGGAAATAAAAAGAAGAAAGATGAGAAAATACCAAATGACTAAGGAAAATGATTAACAGGATCCAAGAAGTCTCTATCAGTCTGCATAAATAACAGATCTCATCTTTGCAGATTTTTTTCTTTCTGAAAGGCCTTAAAATTCTTGTTTACGGTAGTGTACAGCAGGACACAAAAGTTCAATTCAAATCAGTCACTATGGATCTATAGGTGTGGCAGGCTTCTATGAAGAAGATGGTAAAAAGTAGACATCTTGATTAATATAGTGATACACACTAATGATAGCCAGTATGTGCGTGCGTGCTAAATTGCTTCAGTCATGTCCAGCTCTTTGTGATTCTATGGACTGTAGCCTGCCAGGCTCCTTTGTCCATGGGATTCTCTAGGCAAGAATACTGGAGTGGGTTGCCATGACCTTCTCCAGGAAGCCAGTATAATGATTAAAAAAAAAAAGTCAAAAATATGTACTCTGATTCATGTTGATATATGGCAAAACCAATACAATATTATAAAGTAATTAACCTCCAATTAAAATAAATAAATTTATAAAAAAATATGTACTCTGGAAAATATAGAGTTAGAAGATGGAACAAACCCTGAGCTCAGGTTAACAGCTCTAGTGACACTGTCCTGAAATCTCAGTGGCTTAACACAATCAAACTTTTTTGTGCTCATGTCATATAGTCCAATATAGATCATTGAAGAGACTCTGCTCTGCTCTGGATTATAGATTCTTTCCATCTCATAGTTCTGCATCCTTCAGTATCTTAGAGTAGTACAGAATAGAAAGAGTGAGAATTTGGAGCAGTGAGTGTGGAAGATTTTTATAGATAAAGTTTGGAAGAAGAATACCTCACTTTTGTCCAAATTCTGTTTTCTCATACTTCATTTCAAGATGCCAGCCTATCAGGAAGAAGGCCAGGAAATGTGATTAGCTGTGTGTGTAGGAAGAAGAGGAGAGAAGGCATCTTGGTGAGCCCAGACAGGCTCTGCTGTAGAAGGCCTTCTGGGAGAGGACCACCATGCCTCGTGGCCAGGACATGCAGAGAGAGTACGTGCATATTTAATCCTCCAGACAAGCTAAATTAACTCTATATTCATTTAAAAATGCTTGACTTGTAGCCTGCTAAGACCCTTCAGTCGTGTCCAGCTCTTTGTGACCCTATGGAACTGTATCCCGTCAGGCTCCTCTTTCCATGGGGATGCTTCAAGCAAGACTACTGGAGTGGGTTGCTATTTCCTTCTCCAGGGGATCTTCCCAACCCAAGGATAAAACCCGCACCTCTTATGTCTCCTGTAGGTAGGTTCTTTACCTAGTAGCACCACCTGGGAAGCCCCACAATGAGGGCACGTTTGCATATGTAATCTCAATATTATCAGTGCCTGGCACATGGTAGACATAAATTAGTATTTGCCACATTGAATAATGATTGAATATATATTCGTGAGTTAATTATATATCTGTATGTATACATAATTTAATGACACTTAAGATGAAATATTTGCCTCCTGAGAAATCTGAATCTGTATGCAGGTCAAGAAGCAACAGTTAGAACTGGACATGGAACAACAGACTGGTTCCAAATAGGGAAAGGAGTACATCAAGGCTGTATATTGTCACTCTGCTTATTTAACTTACATGCAGAGTATATCATGAGAAACACTGGGCTGGAGGAAGCACAAGTTGGAATCAAGATTGGCGGGAGAAGTATCAGTAACCTCAGATATGCAGATGACACCACCCTTATGGCAGAAAGTGAAGAAGAACTAAAGTACCTCTTGTTGAAAGTGGAAGAGGAGAGTGAAAAAGTTGGCTTAAAACTCAATATTCAGAAAACGAAGATCATGGCATCTGGTCCCATCACTTCATGGGAAATAGATGGGGAAACAATGGAAACAGTGACAGACTTTATTTTCTTGGGCTCCAAAATTACTGCAAATGGTGACTGCAGCCTGAAATTAAAAAACGCTTACTCCTTGGAAGAAAAGCTATGACTAACATAGACAGTATATTAAGAAGCAGAGACGTTACTTTGCCAACAAAGATCTGTCTAGTCAAAGCTATGGTTTTTCCAGTAATCATGTATGGATGTGAGAGTTGGACTGTAAAGAAAGTTGAGTGCCAAAGAATTGATGCTTTTGAACTGTGGTGTTGGAGAAGACTCATGAGAGTCCGTTGGACTGCAAGGAGATCCAACCAGTCCATCCTAAAGGAAATCAGTCCTGAATATTCATTAGAAGGACTGATGCTGAAGTTGAAACTCCAATACTTTGGCCACCTGATGCAAAGAACTGACTCACTGGAAAAGAACTTGATACTAGGAAAGATTGAAGGTGGGAGAAGAGAGGGACAACAGACGGTGAGATGGTTGATGGCATTACCAACATGATGGACATGAGTTTGAGCAGGCTCCAGGAGTTAGTGATGTACAGGGAAGCCTGGCGTGCTGCAGTCCATGGGGTTGCAAAGAGTTGGACATGACTGAGTGACTGAACTGAAGATGCAATAATTAATAACAAATAGTTTTGGATTTTTTGCTGATTCAATGTCTGAGAACCAAATATTCTAGGTTTAAAAGAAAATATAATAACCCTTTTTGATGACTATGCTCATTTGAAAGGAAGGGAAGTGAATCGCTAGGGGGTGGCAAAGAATTAGAGGGAGGGATGGAAAAGGAAAAAAGTAAGTGCTTGTTTGTGAGCTTTTTGTGCAAAAAGTTTTTAAGTAAACTTGGTATTTTTATAAAATAAGCTTGGTTTGCACATAATGGGAAAGGTACTGAAAAGATATCTTCTTGGTGTTACAGAAAGACATCATTCTTTTCTGCTTGCTTACAAAATTATATGCCAATTGGGACTTAACTACATCTGACTTTGATTAGTTTGCTTTACAAATAGAATCGGAGGGCTTTGCTTGAGAATGACTCATCAGTCTTTCATCCTTCTCTGTTAAAGTTTTCTAAATTTAATAGCGGTCTGTGCAATCTATCTTGTGAGTATTATCAGACAGATTTAGAAAAAAGACACTTAACAATGTGTTCTTGCTACACAGACAACTATATTTTGTTATTTGGGTGCCAAAGGGTTTTTCCAATTATCTTGGGTGGTATTGTGACTCATTATAGCTCTGTACAAGCACAGGGAGAAGGATCAGTGCCAAGAGCTTGTTTAAACTGCCTTCTCACTCCAAGATATACCAGTTATAGAAGAAGGCTAGAACTCAAAATGCAATGTCCTATCTTGCTTTCACGGCACAGCTAATTTCATCCTTCCTTTCCCCTCTGACAGATCTTTCCCCCAGCTCCCAACTCTGAACTCCTTTAGTTACTTATTAGCTATTGCACTCCTTTGATATCCTTAACCTTTTGTCTTGAATTAGTGTATATCTCTCTCCAGACACAAGATAACCTTCTCTAGTGAATCTGTTGACTCCTCATGAGCAGGGACCATTATTTTTTAGAATTAAAATGGTTGTTGGAAATGATGAAGATCATTCAGATTTCAAGTTATCGGGGAGTTTTAAATTTGAAAACTTTTTGTGTCTTCCTCCATATTTCCCTATAACCAGCAGAAGTATTCAAAACAAGTTTTGAAAGTTGAAAACATTATTAAAAGTAAACAAAAACCCGAAAATCCATGTTACCTAGTCTGAATATTTTAAGTCTTCTCAGTTTTATTTTAATGAGAGTATCTTTCCAAATTTTGGCCAGTGCTAAGAACTTTATATACACTGTCTTCAACATGGCCTCTGTTGCTCACACTGGAGTACTTGTATCTCCTCAGAGAATTTGGATTTGTACCAAGGAGCTCAAAAACTACAGAATAAATGGGATCAATAATTTTAGAAAATCCAACTAACTTTACAGAAGTATTAATAAATCTTGGATTTACATAAAGACTTGCATGGAAATATTTATAGCAACTTCATAATAACCCTGAACTGCAAGCAAGCAAACTAATCAAGAATAAGCAAACTGTGGTGTGTCCATGCAATAGACACTACTCAACAATAAAAAGAAAACACTGTTGATTCATTCAATGATATGGAAGAATCTTAACTGCCTGATGTTAACTGAAAGAAAGCAAATAAAAAGATTTCAAGGTGTATATGCTTAAGAATATGACCTTCTGGAAAAGTCAAACAATAGGAAAAGAGAACAGATCAATGTTTCCAGGAGCTGAGGTGGGGAAAAGGGTTGACTACAAAGGGCACTTTCAGGGTTATAGACCTATCCTGTACTTTGATTGTGGTTTGGTTACTTGACTATATGTGTTGACCAATACCCATAGAACATATATCAAGAGGAATAAATTTTACTGTAAACTAGGTAAAAAAAAGTTTATTTTAATTCCAATAAGCCAGTCCTGGCAGAATGTTATAAAATTTGTACTTTCAGCATAGTAATTTACTACATTTTTTTCTGGAGTAGTTTAGCTATATAATTCCAAAGTTGTGCTCATAGCTTTTCATTTAATAATCTCATGCTGAAGTATTTATTTTAAGAAAATCATTAAAAATAAGGGAAACCTGTGTGCATAGAGATGTTTATCACTTTTTTAAATAGGTGAAAATATGGCCTTAGTACTTTTATTTGCATTTCTTTTTTTTGCTAGAAAAATTATATATTTTTCACATATTTAGTAACCAGTTTTGTGGGAAAGAATAAGATTAATATCCTCCAGTGGTTAAAGAGTAGCAGATCTTCTGTTCTTCTCTTTCATGAAAAGCTATCTGTTTCTGTGAAACAATTAGAAATATCTTGGGATTTAGTGAAAGTTTTGCTGTTGTTACTATAGATAAATAAACATAGTCAGCGAAGTGAAAAAAAAAAACATGATTGCTAGATCAGCTATTTCGTGGGATCTTTTTTTAATAGTCTTTCAGTACATTTCACAGTCAAAAGTTGGTACTAAAACTTTTGCCCCTTTAAGCCAGTCTGGACCCTTGAATGTCATATATTTAATATCAAAATATGAGAAATGAGAACCTAAAGCTTGTACATCATTTTTCTTTGACATCTAAAATTTTGAACTCTACCCAAACTTTTCATTCTTTTTAGTTCATTTAATTTTGGCAATATGTGCTTTTTAGTTCATGAAGCTTTCAGACTTTCCATTAGATACCGTGAAACTATGTTTGACAATTAAAAACAAATGAATGTAAGTCACAAAATGTTTTCTTAGAAATGGCCATATAATTAAAAAAATCAGCTAAGAAAGTGCTACTAGAAGTGTGCTAGAATGAGATAAGGAGGTAAATATTTGTGGGTAAGATCATCTGTAATAACAAAAAGGTAAAGCTACAGTGGCTCCCTCCTCATTTTCTAATTCAGACACCAAATGTTTTCTGAGCATCTTTTCTGTACACACAATTTGCTATACACAGTGATTTAACTGAGAATAAAGTAAATAACAATCCCTTTTCTCATGAAACTCACATTCTAGCTTATTCACAAATTGGAGCAAATAGTGTTTACTTCATCCTCAGGTATTTTAACCTTCTTATAAGAGCATATGATTTTGTGTTAATTACTTGGATAAAATATTGAAATGTGAATTCTTCTAGTACATTTTTAGTCAGTCATTCACCCACTTCCAGATAAAACTGGTTCTATAACCATTTGCCTTTCCTCTTAAATTCTCAGTAGGTGACCTTACTCCTGATTTCATTAAGAAAATAGAAACAATCGCAGGAAAACCTCCTTTTCCTATCACCAAATCCACTAACCTGTCTGCTTCTTAAGCTCATATCCACTGTTTCCTTCCTTGTTCTTCTTCAGGATCAGTCTATGTGTCTGTCTTATCCCTTTAACATTGATCCTAAACTCTCTGCCTATTCATAGAGTTTGCCTCTGCGATTATCCATGCTCATTCTTACATTATCAGTTTTTCCCATCACCATAAAAACATTGTATAATACTTTTAATCTTAAAACATCCCAGGATGTCACATCTCCTTCTAGTTATGAGCCCAGGGTTTCTCCTTTCATAGAAAACTTTCTGAAGAAATTGTTTATAGATGCTGTCTCGCCTTCCTTGCCTCCAATGTCCAGTGTATTCACTCTAGTCAGGCTTTCATCCTATCATTCCACTCAAACAGCTCTTACTAGGGATAACAAAGACCCCATTTGCTGAAGTATTGGTCTCTAGCTCAAGAGCCCATGATAGAGTTTTTCACTTTCTCCTTCCTGGACAATGTTTTCTTTACTTGGTTTTGGAGATATCCCACACGAACACCCTCAGGGACCACTGTCACTCATCCTCCTTTGCTGTGTTGCCTTCTTTTTCCGGATTTTCAGACATTGGAGAATCCAGGACTCAGTCCACAGGTTTCTCTTTTTTCTTTACTTAATAGTCACATCCTAGATGATCTCCACTCAAGACTAATAACATTTCTGGGTGGATTATGCCCCAATTATGTCTTCAGCCCAGAGTTTCCCTTGAACTATAGACTATTTCTAATGTTTGATAGTAGATCTCACAGGCACCTCAACTTTAGTTCTAGAGTGAATTTCTGATATCTTGCTGCTAAGTCACTTCAGTCGTGTCCAACTCATGTGTGGCCCCATAGATGGCAGCCCACCAGGCTCCCCTGTCCCTGGGATTCTCCAGGCGAGAATACTGGAGTGGGTTGCCATTTCCTTCTCTGGTATCTTACCCTCCTCCAATCCCTACTCTTCCTGTGGTATTCTCCATCATGGTAAGTGACCCTTTATTCACTGATTTCCTCAAACATCTTAAAATAATCTCTCACACCTCTTTTTCTGATGCCCCAGAGTTAGGAAATGAGGTCCCAGAGTTGACTATGTCTCACCTCTTGAAGTCTAATCCACCACCATCTCTTGATGGAACACCTTTTGACTGGTCTCCCTGATTTTATGGCCAGATTGTGTCACTGTCCTGCTCTAACCATCCAGCGGCTCCCTAGAACTTTTAGACCAGAATTTAAAGACTTTACCATTACCTCCACATACCTGCATGATCTGTCCCTTGACTACCTATCCAGTCTTGTTTCCCAGCACTTCTCTTTCAATTGTTTGCCTGCATCCTGCTCTTTAATTTCTTAGATTGTATACAGCACAAGGATTTTTTTAACTCTTGTTATTTCATCTCCCTGGGCCACTTTCATTAGCCATTTTCCCATAAAGCTGCCATGTTACTAGCATGTAAAAATGATGTCTCCTATCTTTTTTATAAGCAGGTTCTCTGTTTGTCTGTCTCATCTCCTCGTATTCTTCATATTACTCCTCTTCACTTGAAACATTCAGTTCAGTTTAGTTCAGTCGTTCAGTTGTGTCCAACTCTTTGCAACCCCATGGACAGGCTTCCCTGTCCATCACCAACTCCCGAAGCCTGCTCAAACTCATGTCCATTGAGTCGGTGATGCCATCCAGCCATCTCATCCTCTGTCATCCCCTTCTCCTCCTGCCCTCAATCCTTCCCAGCATCTGGGTCTTTTCAAATGAGTTAGCTCTTCGCATCAGGTGGCCAAAGTATTGGAGTTTCAGCTTCAACATCCGTTCTTCCAGTGAACACCCAGGACTGATCTCCTTTAAGATGGATTGGTTGGATCGCCTTGCAGTCCAAGGGACTCCCAAGAGTCTTCTCCAACACCACAGTTCAAAAGCATCAATTCTTTGGTGCTCAGCTTTCTTTACAGTCCAACTCTCACATCCATACATGACCTCTGGAAAAACCATATCTTTGACTAGACAGACAAAGTAAAGTAACATCTCTGCTTTTTAATATGCTACCTGTGTTGGTTATAACTTCTCTTCCAAAGAACAAGTGTCTTTTAATTTCATGGTTGCAATCACCATTTGCAGTGATTTTGGAGCCCCTCAAAATAAAGTCTGTCTCTTTCCATTGTTTCCCCATCTATTTGCCATGAAGTGATGGGACCCCATGCCATGATCTTAGTTTTCTGAATGTTGAGCTTTAAGCCAACTTTTTCACTCGCCTCTTTCACTTTCATCAAGAGGCTCTTTAGTTCTTCATTTTCTGCCATAAGGGTGGTATCATCTTCATATCTGAAGTTATTGATATTTCTCCTGGAAATCTTGATTCCAGCTTGTGCTTCATGCAGCCAGCATTTTGCATGATGTATTCTGCATATGTTAAATAATTAATTAATTTTAAATATCAAGGCTGAATTATTTATAGATAAGGATAATCAGACAACAATGTGAATATTACTTAAATGGCATGATGAAGAAAAGGAAGAAGATTAGATTGGGAGTTTGGTGATATAGGTTGTGGCCTCTGATTGAATATTCAGTTTTGCATGAGTAGAATCACATGGCCATCCTGGGTTCCATTTGTTAAAAAATCTATAAGTTAATGGTGTTTGATTCTTTAATTTCTGAAATTATTTAAAGCTAAAACCACCTTTGCCTTACATTGAAAATATAAAGGATCTCCTGAATCTTCTAAAATGATGTCATATATTTTCCATGGTTTGAAATCTGTGTGGACAGGTTTTTGGCAAATCTAAACTTAAGTATCAGATTGGCAGTTGATGCTTTAAACTTCATTTTTGCTGCAAAATGAGAAATTTGTTTATTCATTCCACCAGAATTTATTGAGATAACTGTCCAAGTATCACTATGTTTGCTTTTTGAGATACTAAGCAGCTGAAAGATTGTCTCTGCCCTTTGAGAAACTCATGGTTTAGGCCCAGGTGACAAATATGTCAAATGCAAGGCCAATAAGAGTTGTTATAGTAGAAGTAAGTACCAGATAGCATGAAGGTAGAAATGAGAAAGAGATCAATGTCTCTCTCCCCTTTAGTAGGTAGAAGAGTGAGGATAAGGATAGTTAGAAAAGACCTCATTGGAATATGTCTTGAAAGATAAGGCAGAGATAACTTTGTAAAAAGAGCAGTAGATACAGTCAATATCTTTGACTTTGTAAAATTGTTTTTTCTTTTAGTGCCACTATTCTAATCTACCCAATGGAGCGAAAATCATCCAAGCATTTTGAGTAGGGTTGACTGTTTGCAAAAGTGCCTGACACCACAGTGTTTAGTATGAGCTCCTGAATCTAATCTATACTTTTAAGAAAATAAACTAATGGATTTAACAATGAAACTGATACTGAATTTTAAAGGTTTCGTATGATACAAAATGGGGATCATTGGTGGATCAATGCTAGTCTGTGTCAGAGTTTTCAACTATCTTCAGGAAATTGAGAAAAGTAAGAATAACATCACATAATTATACCAGTGTAGGATTACTTTCTGTTCCTTGGGAAGGATTATCTTTTATTCTGGGATTAAGTCTTGTCTAGTTCTTCGGCTGTAATATGTACTTTCTTGTATGAAAGGCTAATTAGGTGGATGGTTGGTTGATCAGTTAGTTTTAAAAAATTTTTTAAAGAAGTTAGGCCTGTGATATAAATATTTTGAACATTTAAAATTGTTTGGAACTTTATTGAAATGTAAAATTATGATAATTATTGAATGAGAATATTTTTCCTTACAATAAATGAGGTTCTACATAATGCTGTCTTCACATAAATGAAAAGAAAATTCTCATTTTTAATATGTATTCAAGATTCTCTCACATTAGTAAAGCCATAAATTTGAAAAGGACATAATTAATGATTTAAAATAAAACATTTTAAAGTAGTTCTATAAGTTTATAATTCTTGATAGTACATCATTCATTCATGTATCTGCTCACTCTCTCATCCAGCTATTACTGAGAACCTACTTCATGCTGGTACAAATGCAGTGTTTAACTCTGAACAAGACCAGCTCTCTGCCCTAATGGAATTAATATATTTGTGAAGGAAATAGACAATACACAAATTGTATTTAGTGTATTATTATGATTCTATCAAGTTACTTGCATAAGGATACTTGGCCAATAAAGGACTTAACTCAGTTCTTAAAATTCTATAAATTGTTCGCAGGGCTTTGAGAATTGCTCAACTTATTTAAAAAAATGTGAAAGGCTAGCTTCATAAGAATATGACTGATTCTCTATGGGCTCACCAGGAATGACACTTTCAGTTCAGTTCAGTCGTTCAGTCATGTCCGACTCTTTGCGACCCCATGAATCGCAGCACACCAGGCCTCCCTGTCCATCACCATCTCCCAGAGTTCACTCAGACTCACATCCACCGAGTTGTGATGCCATCCAGCCATCTCATCCTCGGTCGTCCCCTTCTCCTCCTGCCCTCAATCCCTCCCAGCATCAGAGTCTTTTCCAATGAGTCAGCTCTTCACATGAGGTAGCCAAAGTACTGGAGTTTCAGCTTTAGTATCATTCCTTCCAAAGAAATCCCAGGGCTGATCTCCTTCAGAATGGACTGGTTGGATCTCCTTGCAGTCCAAGGGACTCTCAAGAGTCTTCTCCAACACCACAGTTCAAAAGCATCAATTCTTCGGCGCTCAGCCTTCTTCACAGTCCAACTATCACATCCATACATGACCCCAGGAAAAACCATAGCCTTGACTAGATGGACCTTAGTCGGCAAAATAATGTCTCTGCTTTTCAAGATTAAAATTCAGTTTTCATCACCTGTAAAATAGAGATGAGAGAACCTTTACGATAATGGCTAAATGAGATAATGTAGGTAAAGTACAACTTGTTTAGTGCTCAATAAATCTTAGCCACTTTTATTACCATCATCATTAAACATCAAATGGTGTCATTAAACATCAATCTATTTTTACTTATCCCCAAGAACAAACAGAGTAGGGTATATTATCTAGCATGATGAGAAGAAAGTTCTAGCACTTTCCTTTTAAACTATTTACTGGTTGCTGATTCATAAGAAAGTTTTGTTGCTGGCAAAATTTAAGATATGTTTTGACTTTACAGTTATGCATAGGTCAAATGAAATCCAGTGAACTTCACTTTGGTTATTTGATAATGTAAGGGAGACTATATAAGAAGCATAACCAGTAGCTTATTGAATGAGTAGCTTACTTACCTCATAGCAAGGGTGTCTTATGCTTGAATAAAGTGCTGGCACTTTGTCACTATGGTAACCTGTGGAATCTGAACTAGGAGCTAAATAATATAACTGAAGGTACGGTTTGCATTAATAACTAAAATAATTTTAAAAAAGGAAATGACAGATCTCTGATGTACTTTATTTTTCCATTCTGTGATCCTCACTTCCAGTTTCTATGTAAAATCAGGGCGTTTATTTTATTATTTATTTAACATATTTGTTAAGTATTTAGAATGTGTATTATGGGTCATGTTCTCATAAAAAATTATTGAGTTTTATCTGAAAAATAAGATATATCTGACATCTTTACAACTTGGAGTCACAAGTAATATGTTTGATTTAGTAGATCATTCTTCATAAGACATTCTTAACAACTCAAAAATATTGGAGCATCAGCACGAAGCAGTCGTCATGGAAGAAGTTGTTTTGTAGCCAGATAGATCTAGGTCTAAATCCTAATTCTTTTATTTATGAATTGTGTAAATGAAATCTCTGAACTTCAGTTTTCCCTTTGTTAAATGGCAAGGAGAATATCTAGTTCAGAGGATGAGATGGTTGGATGGCATCACTTGCTCGATGGACATGAGTTTGAGCAAGCTCTGGGAGATGGTGATGGACGGGGAAGCCTGGCATGCTACAGTCTATGGGTCGCAAAGAATCGGACACAACTGAGCGACTGAACTGAACTGAATATCTAGTTCATGTGATTAGATGAAATAAGGTAGATAAAACAACTACCATGTAATTGAGATCAGTAAATGTTCATTTAATTTCTACTCTTCTTGGCACTTAAAAATAGGCTTTTAAGTATAAATATGGAGGTGCTTGATTTTTATCCATTCATTTGTTCATCTATCCAGCAGTGAGGTAGTAACTATGGATATCTGAATGACCATGCTGCAAAGAGATCTACTCTGTCCAAGCAATGTGACTCTGAGCAGGACTGTTCCTCAGAAGCTGGGGGAGCCATACCAGACAACACAGCCAAACAAAATCTGAGCATTGCTTTTTACCAAACAGTGGGGAAGTTAGAGCAACTGTCATTTTTACTGTAGGCAAGACTGAGTGATCCAAAATGCAGATGCATTAATAGGGGAATACATTAAACTGATCCTATGAATATGATTTTTCAAATATAAAAAATGTTACATAACCATTTATTTAACACATCTTTATACAACTGTTGTGCAAAGAGAGTAAACTGAATTTGGGGGTGATAGGTTAAGTAGTGAACCAAACCTACTGCCTGAGTTATTGATGAAGTGAGATTGCTAAATGCAAATAACAAAATATGTGTGTGTGTGTGTGTGTGTGTGTGTGTGTCTGGTTGTGTGTGTATTTTGTATGTAAAAGGCGACAGATTTTCCAAACATGGCAAAGGATGGAGCTGTACGTTTCCCCTTTGTTGTTGCTTGGAGGACAGGACAAACTTTGGAAAGAGGAGTTACAAGGCATATGAAGTTTAGGAAAAAAAAAACAACTATTGTGTCACTTGTGGGAAGTGGGTAATGTCCTGTCCTCTGTTTGTTGAGTATCTTGAAGAAAAATTCTCTGACCTGATTTATAATTATAGTTAATGATGTTAAAAAGAAATTATTTCTTTTTAGTCCTGTTAATCTGGGGATCATGCTAGATGCTAGAGATACAACAATGAAAAGAAAACTACCTGTTTTACAATACGCTGGGTAGAGGTTGAGGGGAGGAGTATAGAAACATTAGTAATTACAATACAATACACTTTTAAAAATAACTGCAATCAATGTCTGTATTCCTAAAGTATGAGCATAAAGATGGAAATGATCAGTTTCACCTGGGGTAATTAGTCAAGGTTCAGTAAGGAAAACAAAAGCTACTTCATGTATTTCAATTCTCAAAAATTAATTCAAGGAATTAGAAGTATCGTATCTTTGGAAGAAATGGAAAATTATTAAAGTCACCATCAGTATTCTTAGTCTGAGTCACAGGAGTGTGTGGTTTTTTGGAGTCCATTGGGAAACCACAATCATTTTCCACAACCTCTAGGGAAGTTCTATCAATTATCCTACCCATAATAGTGAAGTAGGTGTCTTTCAAGAGTGAGTTGGGAAACTGCTCTTAATCTCAGATCCACTGAGGAGCTGTTAATGCAGCTACCTTCAGAGAATAGCAACTTCTCTTTCTGTCCCACTTTCAATATTTTTGCAATGGTTTCCCATTTGTAGACTCCAGGCCAAAACTATATGGAGAAGGGAAACTTTGGGAAATGTAACTCCAGGCTTATCTTATGTACTACAGACATAATGTAATCATACAAGTGAAAAAATAATAACAGAATATCAGTTAACCAGGAATATTGGGAAAATAAATATAAATTCTAGATTAAATATACACAATGTTGGGGCTTGCCTGGTGGTCCAATGGTTAAGAATCTGTCTTGCAATTCAGGGGACACTGGTTTGATCCCTGGTCCAGGAAGATCCCACTATGGGGGAACTAAGCCTGTGCTTCACAACTGCTGAGCCTGTACCCTAGAGGCTTGGAGCCACAACTACTGAAGCTCATGCACATAGAGACTGTACTCCACAGCAAGAGAAGCCACCTTAATGAGAAGCCTGAGCACTGCAACTAGAGAGTAGCTTCCCCTGTTCACCAGAACTAGAGAAAGCTTGTACAGCAACAAAGATCCAGTACAGCCAAAAAATAGAAAATAAATAAGTAGAAAAGAATATACACAATGTTGAACTCAATGATGGATTCAAACAGACATTGGACTTCAGTCGCTCAGTCATGTCTGACTTTTTACAACCCCATGGACTGTAACAAGCCAGGCCTCATTCTCCATCGCCAACTCCCAGAGTTTATTCAAACTCATGTCCTTAGAGTCGGTGATATCATCCAACCATCTCATTCTCTGTCGTCCCTTTCTCCTCCTGCCCTCAGTCTTTCCCAGCATCAGGGTCTTTTCCAACGAGTCAGTTCTTCACATCAGGTGGCCAAAGTATTGGATTTTCAGCTTCAGCATCAGTCCTTCCAATGACTATTCAGGACGGATTTCCTTTAGGATGGACTGGTTGGATCTCCTTGCAGTCCAAGTGACTCTCATGAGTCTTCTCCAACACCACAGTTCAAAAGCATCAATTTTTCAGAGCTCAGCTTTCCTTATAGTTAATCTCTCACATCCATACATGACTACTCTCACATCCATAGCTTTGACTAGATGGACCTTTGTTGGCAAAGTAACGTCTCTGCTTTTGAATATGCTATCTAGGCTGGTCATAATTTTCGTTCCAAGGAGTAAGCATCTTTTAATTTCATGGCTGCAGTCACCATTGCCAGTGATTTTGGAGCCCAGAAAAATAGTCAGCCACTGTTTCCCCATCTATTTCCCATGAAGTGATGCGATTGATGCCATGATCTTCATTTTCTGAATGTTGAGCTTTAAGCCAACTTTTTCACTCTCCTCTTTCAGTTTCATCAAGAGGCTTTTGAGTTCCTCTTCACTTTCTGCCATAAGGGTGGTGTCATCTGCATATCTGAAGTTATTGATATTTCTCCTGGCAATCTCGATTCCAGCTTGTTCTTCCTCCAGCCCAGCATTTCTCATGATGTACTCTGCATAGAAGTTAAATAAGCAGGGTAATGATATACAGCCTTGAAGTACTCCTTTCCTGATTTGGAACCAGTCTGTTATTCTATGTCCAGTTCTAACTGTTGCTTCCTGACCTGTATACAGATTTCTCAGGAGGCAGGTCAGATGGTCTGGAATTCCCATCTCTTTAAGAATTTTGTTGTGTTCCACATAGTCAAAGGCTTTGGCATAGTCAGTAAAGAAAAAGTAGATGTTTTTCTTGTACTCTCTTGTTTTTTCAATGATTCAGTGGAAGTTGGCAATTTGATCTCTGGTTTCTCTGCCTTTTTTAAAATCCACCTTGAACATCTGGAAGTTCACAGTTCACATACTGTTGAAACCTGGCTTGGAGAAGTTTGAGCATTACTTTAGTAGTGTGTGAGATGAGTGCAATTTATGCAGTAGTTTGAGCATTCTTTGACATTTCCTTTCTTTGGGATTGGAATGAAATTGACCTTTTCCAGTCCTGTGGCCACTGCTGAGTTTTCCAAATTTGCTGGCATACTGAGTGCAGCACTTTCACAGCATCCTCTTTTAGGATTTGAAATAGCTCACCTGGAATTTCATCACCTCTACTAGTTTTGTTTGTAGTGATGCTTCATAAGTCCTACTTGACTTTGCATTCCAGGATGTCTGGCTCTATGGTGGTGATCACACCATCATGGTTATCTTGGTCGTGAAGATCTCTTCTGTATAGTTCTTCTGTGTATTCTTGCCACCTCTTCTTAATATCTTCTGCTTCTGTTAGGTCCATACCATTTCTGTACTTTATTGTGCCCATTTTTGCATGAAATGTTCCTTGGTATCTCTAACTTTATTGAAGAGATCTCTAGATATTCCCATTCTATAGCTGAGAGAATTAAGAAGAAAGAATTAAGAAACTGGATTATGTATCTAAGGTACTCAGAATAGAGCACAGAAAGATAAAGAGATAGAAAATATGAATGAGAAGTTAATGTAGTTATCCTCTACATGGAGGATAGAATGAGAGAGTTTCAGTAGAACACAGATAACATACTAAAACTGTGTAACTGGGGAAAATTTTTTTAAACGGGCCAATTTATAATGTATGGATGTGAAAAAGTCACTTAGTTTTGTCCGACTCATTTTGACCCCATGGACTATAGCCCACCAGGCTGCTCTGTCCATGGGATTCTCCAGGCAACAATACTGGAGTGGATTGCCATTCCCTTCTCCAGAGGGTCTTCCTGACCCATGGAACAAGCCTAGGTCTCCTTCATAAAGTATGGATGTAGTGCAGTCAATAAATTAGGAAGAAGGGTGTGGATAAAGTTTACTGGAGAAGAGTGACAGAACTTTGAGTTTCAGTTGTTGTATTTGCCTGTGAATTGTGATTCTGTAGAAGACAGAGAAAGAGGAAGAAAAACAAAGCACAGAATGAATGAGGGCATAATGATCTGGAATGGTGGCTTCATTTTAGTGTCTGAAGATCTTGTAGATGGAGGGCATGATTGAATTGATTAACTAGTTTTGATTCTAAGGCCTTAGAGCAGGCTATACTCCAAGTAATGCCACAGACCTGATGAAGTCAACATACTTCATGCTTGTTCAGTGTTCAAATGGCATGTTTCTGAGCAGCAGACACAACATCTTGAAGATCCAAGGTAGAGGTACTAAATAATGAGTGTTTCAGTGTCTCCCACCCCGTGATTCACAAGGGCATTGTGTTTTATGGAGTCAAAATTTCACATGGAATCACAGAAGAAATATGGAGTGTTTGGAAGTAGTGGCCTTTGCAAAGTTGGTCCCCGGTGATTCTGAGGATTAGCTAGATTGCTAATGTTGTCCTTGTTGGAGATCCTGGGGGTATTCTGATAGTTTGAGTAATCAAAGAGGTGAGGGTTGGATAAGAAGGTTTTTCTGATGGAAACTTATTGGATAGACTAAAAAGCCCATCTCAGATAAACTTTCCATTTTTGCTGTAAATTGCCCTGAACTGAAGCAGGAAAGTTGAGCCTAATGTATTCTCTTACTTGAAACAAAGAAACCCTAAAGGAACATTTCTGAGGATAAAGGTAGCTTGATAGCTATTTGGCTTTGGTTTATCCTTCTGTGACTTCCCTGTAGCTCAAATGATAAAAGAATCTGCCTGCAATGCAGGAGACCAGGGCTCAGTCCCTGGGTTAGGAAGACCCTCTGAGAAGGGAATGGCAGTCCATTCTGTGTCCTTCTGTATCTCATGTACAAATGAAATTTGGAAAAAATAACTCTTACCTCAAGCAATGTGCTTACTATGGCAAGAAGAGTTATAAAATACAAATTCTTAATGCTGGAATTGGTATGAAATATATCTCTAGGAAGTGGGATCTTTATTCAATGTACAACATGAATGTACATCATGGAGGGTTTGTCTTTCTACTCATTTTAAGTAGATTTGGAAACTTGAATAACTTACCTCTGAGGACAAAGCAAGGCAACTGAAATTGACTGCAGGGTTTTAATAATACCACCCAATCCCCACCTTTACTCCTGGGTTTTCTTTTAACTAGCCTCTTCTCCCCTCACGGAGAAGGCAATGGCACCCCACTCCTGTACTCTTGACTGGAAAATCCCATGGATGGACGAGCCTAGTAGGCTGCAGTCCATGGGGTCGCTAAGAGTCAGATACAACTGAGCGACTTCACTTTCACTTCTCACTTTCATGCATTGGAGAAGGAAATGGCAACCCACTCCAGCATTCTTGTGTGGAGAATCCCAGGGACAGGGGAGCCAGGTGGGCTGCCATCTATGGGGTCGCACAGAGTCAGACATGACTGAAGCGCCTTAGCAGCAGCAGCAGCAGCAGCAGCAGCAGCAGCTTCTCCCCTCAAAAAACATACAATTATATAACAAAAGATTTGCCCTAACTAGTCAAGGCTATGGTTTTTCCTGTGGTCATGTATGGATGTGAGAGTTGGACTGTGAAGTAGGCTGAGCGCATGGGAAATAGATGGGGAAACAGTAGAAACAGTGTCAGACTTTGTTTTTTGGGGCTCCAAAATCACTGCAGATGGTGACTGCAGCCATGAAATTAAAAGGCGCTTACTCCTTGGAAGAAAAGTTATGACCAACCTAGATAGTATATTCAAAAGCAGAGACATTACTTTGCCGACTAAGGTCCGTCTAGTCAAGGCTATGGTTTTTCCTGTGGTCATGTATGGATGTGAGAGTTGGACTGTGAAGAAGGCTGAGCGCAGAAGAATTGATGCTTTTGAACTGTGGTGTTGGAGAAGACTCTTGAGAGTCCCTTGGACTGCAAGGAGATCCAACCAGTCCATTCTGAAGGAGATCAACCCTGGGATTTCTTTGGAAGGAATGATGCTAAAACTGAAGCTCCAGTACTTTGGCCACCTTATGCGAAGAGTTGACTCATTGGAAAAGACCCTGATGCTGGGAGGGATTGGGGGCAGGAGGAGAAAGGGACGACCGAGGATGAGATAGCTGGATGGCATCATGGACTCAATGGACATGAGTCTGAGTGAACTCTGGGAGTTGGTGATGGACAGGGAGGCCTGGCGTACTGTGATTCATGGGGTCGCAAAGAGTCGGACACGACTGAGAGACTGAACTGAACTGAACTTCTTGTATTTAGGAATGCTTCTAATATAACCTGTTTAAGTCTGATGATTGTTGTCACTTTTCTGGCTTCACTCTTTACCATTCAATGAAAACTAACAGTTTTAATACTTTTTGACAAGTAGAACTGAATTTTCACACATCACATTTCTGACTCAAACTGATCCTGTTTGCTACCTCGCATTAGCCAAACTTTTTCCTTTTCTACACTAGGGCGCTGTCATGTCTGTCTTCTGTTTTCTATGACATCCAAAAAGGCAGCTCTAACATGGTGTGCTAAAAATGAGCCCTATTCTTGGTCATTGCCAGCATCTGTTTTTCTATGACTATCTTTTTGGTGGTCATTCTTGTCCTTGCTCATGTTGCATAAGTTGCTGGAACCAGTGTGATGCCATTTTGTACCAGTGCAGATCTTTGAGTACTTACTGTTTTTATTATAGCTGTTTCCCTTAGGATTCAAGTTAGTCCCAGGTGTTTTGATCAAGAAAAATCTGTGCAGGACAAAGTGGTATCTAAGTCATCTCTTTTCTCTCACTTGGCCTGCTTTTCTCTGACTCTAACTAGCGTACTTTAACTCTTCCCTAAGAATGAATTCTTCTCTTGGAGACTTTTTGTCATCTTCTGCAAATAGATACCTGGTATTCCATCCCAGTTCAACTGTTTACTTACTTCAAGCATTTGCCTGGGATACAGCAAAGGAAAAAAAGAAAAAGAAGACAACAACAACAACAAAAAGAGCTTTAAGAGCAAAATTGGGAATCAAATTAAGGTAGACAGTATATGCTGTGCTCAGTTGTCAGACTCTGTGTCAGACTTAGTCGCTCAGTTGTCAGACTCTGTGACCCCTTGGACTGTAGCCTGCCAGACTCCTCTGTCCATGGGGATTCTCCAGGCAAGAATACGGGAGTGGATTGTCATGCCCTCCTCCAGGGGATCTTCTCAACCCAGGGATTGAACGCAGGTCTTTTGTACTGCTGGCAGATTCTTTACTGTCTGAGCCAAGGGAAACCCAGGAATACTGGAGTGGGTAGCCTATCCCTTCTCCAGGGTATCTTTCTTATCCAGGAATTGAATTAGAGGTGGCTTAGATGCTAAATTATCTACCTGCAATGCGGGAGACCCAGGTTCAATCCCTGAGTCGGGAAGATTCTCCTGAAGAAGGGAATGGCAACCCACTCCAGTATTCTTGCCTGGAGAATCCCATGGACAGAGGAGCCTGGTGGGTTACAGTTCATGGGATCGCAAAGAATTGAACACAACTTAGTGAATAACAATTAAATTAATTCTTGCATTGCTGGTGGATTCTTTACCAACTGAACTACCAGGGAAGCCCAAACAGTATATATGTATATTTATTTTAAGGTGGAGGAAAGAGCTGGCAAAAGACAAAAGTCCTGAAAATTCTAAGCTTAATTCAAGGAATAATTTCTGTTGTGTGTGTGCATGTCAGTCACTCAGTCATGTCTGACTCTTTGTGAGGCTATGGACCATAGCCCACCAGGCTCCTCTGTCCATGGAATTCTCCAAGCAAGAATACTGCAGTGGGTTGCAATATCCTTCTCCAGGAGATCTTCCCCACCCAAGGATTGAACTTGCATCTCTGGCACTGGCAAGCAGACTCTTTACCATTGAGCCACCTGGGAAGTCCCATTTCTCCTACCCTCAACTTATAATTTAATAGCCTATACTTTAGCAAATAGAAAGGTGGAGGAACTGGCTTACATTGGCCCCATTTTCCGAGTTAACAAAGCTCTACTATCCTCCCAGTTAGTTTCCCTTCTGTCTTCTACTCCTCCTCCCACCCCTCCCACTTGCTCGGCTTTAGTTACACTGGTCTATTTTCTGTTTCTCAGATACCGAGTGTGCTATTTTCCTCAAGGCCTTTGAACTTCCTCCTTTATTTCCTTCAGGTCCTCGTCAAGATGTTGCCCTCTCAGGGTGTTTCCCCCGATCACACTGTTTAAAGTAGCTCTCACTCTCCAGCCTCTTCCTCTGTATAGTGAATATGTGTCATTTATGATTTCCGCAACTATTTTGCACATCTTTTCCTCATGTTAATTGTTTCTCATATTGTGAATATGATATAGATGCCAATTTTTCTAATGTAAAATTAAAAAAAATACCTGGATTTTTTGGCCTCTCTTGATAGTGGAGTGTAGATACCACCAAAACTGATGGAAAGCTTTGATTTGGAAGCCAGTTCTGTGACACAGGCCAAATATAGGCATTCATGATATTAATGCAAGTGTTAGTAGACCCATGATTTCCTAGGTTAAGAGGAGCAAAACAGCTTTTCCGACTATGGCAAAGGTAGCATGATACAAATGTCAGAAGCAGTAACAGCACCAGCAGCCTCTTAAGAAGTCAGTTTTCTAGTAGAATTCTAGGGGTTATTGTATGAGCTTTCTCAGTTCAGTTCAGTTCAGTCGCGCAGTCGTGTCCGACTCTTTGCGACCCCATGAATTGCACACGCCAGGCCTCCCTGTCCATCACCAACTCCCGGAGTTCACTAGTCCATGAGCTTTCTATTAACCCTCAATAAATTCCTTTGCTGAGACAACCGTAGGCTCTGTTATCTGCATTTAATACTTTGACTGATAGCATACATTTCTTTTTCCTTTTGACATCCAGTATATTATTTACCCAACTGTGTGCTTATCATCTCTAGAATGTACCTCCAATGTCTAGAACACTAGTTGGTCCATAGTAGGTACTCAGTAAATATGTGATGACTTCAAAAATGACAGGGTCTCTTTGGTCTCTGGATATTTTAGCCATTGGTATTAGTTATCACTCGTTGCATACTTATCCCAAATATTAGTGGCTTAAGAAGGCAAATCAGGGTATGGTTTAGCTGAGTGGTTCTGGCTCAGAGCTTCTCATGAGGCTGCTGTCAAGATATTGGCAGGAGCTGTGGTTTTCTGAAAGCTTGACTGAGGCTCAGGAATCTGCTTCCAAGATGGCTCACTCACACAGCTGTTGGCAGGAGGTTTTAGTTTTTTGCCCTGTGAACCAATGCATAGTTTCCTTGAGTGTCCTGATGACATGATTGCTGGCTCTTGCCCTGAGAAAACAGAGAGAAAGAGAGAGAGACACACACTATAATGCCTTTTATGACTTAGTATTAGAAATCTAATATAGCCACTTTCATCACAGATGAGGCTGCTGTCAAGATATTGGCAGGAGCTGCGGTTTTCTGAAGGCTTGACTGAGGCTCAGGAATCTGCTTCCAAGATGGCTCACTCACACAGCTGTTGGCAGGAGGTTTTAGTTTTTTGCCCTGTGAACCAATGCATAGTTTCCTTGAGTGTCCTGATGACATGATTGCTGGCTCTTGCCCTGAGAAAACAGAGAGAAAGAGAGAGAGACACACACTATAATGCCTTTTATGACTTAGTATTAGAAATCTAATATAGCCACTTTCATCACAGTCTTATTCATTAGAATCACTAAGCACTGCCCACACTCAAGGGAAAGGGAATTAAACTCCACTTTTGAAAGACAGGAGTGTCGCATAATTTTTGGACATATTTTAAAACCACCACCTTACTACAGTTCAGTTCAGTTCAGTCGCTCAGTCATGTCCGACTCTTTGAGATCCCATGAATCGCAGCACGCCAGGCCTCCCTGTCTATCACCATCTCCCAGAGTTCACTCAGACTCACATCCACCGAGTCTGTGATGCCATCCAGCCATCTCATCCTCGGTCGTCCCCTTCTCCTCCTAACCTCAATCCCTCCCAGCATCAGAGTCTTTTCCAATGAGTCAACTCTTCGCATGAGGTGGCCAAAGTACTGGAACTTCAGCTTCAGCATCATTCCTTCCAAAGAAATCCCAGGGTTGATCTCCTTCAGAATGGACTGGTTGGATCTCCTTGCAGTCCAAGGGACTCTCCAGAGTCTTATCCAAAACCACAGTTCAAAAGCATCAATTCTTCGGCCCTCAGCCTTCTTCACAGTCCAACTCTCATATCCATACATGACCACAGGAACAACATGGATTAAAAAAAAAAAAAAAACTCTAGACCTATTTCCTATCTCTTATACTGCTGTCAAACATTTCTTCATCTCTTTTTCTTAGTAATTATACCCCAATAGTATTGGAGAAGTAATACGTTCTTATAGGTTGCTGATTCAGCAGAAGATACCTCCTTTTTCCCTTTCTACTCTTTGGAATGTGAATGTGATGGTAGTCTCTCCAGTAGACAGCCTGAACCATGAACAATCTTGAGAACGAAACAGAGAAAGCACAAAAATGGAAGGGGTGATGACTGTGGAATCAGCAAGCAGCCCTGGACAGTAACCAACCCTCTTTTCTTTTGCTTAAACCAAGATTACTTTGAGTTTTTTTTTTTTTTTTAATAGTCAAACTAATTCTGATACCTGTATCCCTATGGAAGTGATTCAATTTGTCTTTTTACTTTCTGTCTTGGGAAATTGTTTGTCATACTCCATCATAATTCACCGGCAGAGCTTGAACTAAAAGCCTTCAATCCCAGTCCAGGGCTTCTACACCATCATGTAAATTCTGTGGATGCAGAGCAAGATCTTTTCTAGCCAACTTGGAAAAACCAGGATTTATTGACTTAGTCTTCCAGTTCTATAGATGTTAGGGACTTTGTATCGTAACAAATTTGAGAGAGTCCCATGAATGCTTTGCTAATTTTGGTTGTAATTTAGATGAATTATCTCTCAGCAGGAGAGCTATCTCTAGTTTTATTTTCACTTGTTGGCTATCTACCGAATTGTCCTTCACAATCAAATTTATCTCTTAGTGTCCTCTCCAGACCTTAGAAAACTCCCTAAAATGACAATAGTATATTGTCGAAAAGTTTATTTTTTATATGCCAGATGGATACATTACTGTCTTTCTTGCTAACCCCTGTGGCCATCTGGAATAATAGTTCCATCTGAAACTTATTATCTCCATTTTAAAAACAGGAAATGAAGCCATGGAACCTTGATACCTTACACTACTTCTAACCCTTGCAGCCATCTGGAACAGTAACACTATTATAATCTCTATTTTCAGTTAAGTTTAGTTCAGTCACTCAGTCATGTCTGACTCTTTGCAACCCCATGAATCACAGCACGCCAGGCCTCCCTGTCCATCACCAACTCCTGAGTTCACTGAGACTCACATCCATAGAGTCAGTGATGCCATCCAGCCATCTCATCCTTGGTTGTCCCCTTCTCCTCCTGCCCCCAATCCTTCCCATCATCAGGGTCTTTTCCAATGAGTCAACTCTTCCCATGAGGTGGCCAAGTATTAGAGCTTCAGCTTTAGCATCATTCCTTCCAAAGAAATCCCAACATTCATGGGACTCTCTCAAATTTGTTACGATACAAAGTCCCTAACATCTATAGAACTGGAAGACTAAGTCAATAAATCATGGTTTTTCCAAGTTGGCTAGAAAAGGATCTTGCTCTGCATCCACAGAATTCACATGATGGTGTAGAAGCCCTGGACTGGGATTGAAGGCTTTTAGTTCAAGCTCTGCCAGTGGGTTATGATGGAGTATGACAAACAATTTCCCAAGACAGAAAGTAAAAAGACAAATTGAATCACTTGCACAGGGATACAGGTATCAGAATTAGTTTGACTATAAAAAAAAAAAAAAAAACTCAAAGTAATCTTGGTTTAAGCAAAAGAAAAGAGGGTTGTTTACTGTCCAGGGCTGCTTGCTGATTCCACAGTCATCACCCCTTCCATTTTTGTGCTTTCTCTGTTTCATTCTCAAGATTGTTCATGGTTCAGGCTGTCTACTGGAGAGGCTACCATCACATTCACATTCCAAAGAGTAGAAAGGGAAAAAGGAGTTATCTTCTGCTGAATCAGCAACCTATAAGAACGTATTACTTCTCCAAATACTATTGGGGTATAATTACTAAGAAAAAGAGATGAAGAAATGTTTGACAGCAGTATAAGAGATAGGAAATAGGTCTAGAGTTTTTTTNCAAAGAGTCAGACTTGACTTGAATGACTGCACTGAATTGAACTGAACCAGGTATTTCTTTTTTACTTTTGATTTGACTTAAATTATTTCTGAGGTTTTGATGTTCTGTGCCGTCATTTGAAAATTACTTATATTAAACTGTTTGTAATAAAATATTTAAAAATCTTTCTAATAAATTTTCAATATAAGCTTAAGAAAACTCAGGATACCAATTTCACGTATTAGAGTACAATTTTCAAAATGCTTGTAGGGCAATATTTTTTCCCATTAAATCAGTGAAAGTAACTGGATTTCAGACTGAAAAAAAAAAAAAACCCTCCTGAATTTATGCTTAACAGAAGTTTACACTTTGAAAATAAGAAAACATTCAGTCAATTCTGTCAACTCAAGGAATACGCTAGGCTAAGAAAGTACAGCTTTTCCTGATCCTGGTGACTCTTTGCCTTCTCAAAGGTCCAAAAAGACTAGATATCTTGGAGTCTCTGAGGACCACCACGTTAGACCTCTGTGCAAAGCCTGTGACTGGGCAGTACTTGTAATCATGCCTACTGAGAGGCTCTAGCTACCTTAGTTGCTTTCCTACACTGGGTTTCTAGGCAGTAGAAGGCAGCAAATAAAGGGCTTTGTGTGCCATGCTAAAGAGGTCTTTCTCAGTTCTTCAGTTAATTAGGAATTCTTTAAAGGTTTAAATTGAAAGGTAATATAAGTCCATTAGCTTTATGGAAGGACATCTTTGATGAAGACTTCCCAGGTGGGGCAGTGGTAAAGAATCCTTCTGCCAATACAGGAGACACAAGAGATGTGGGTTTGAAGTGGGTTGGGAAGATCCTCTGGAGGAGGGCATGGTAACTCACTCCAGTATTCTTGCTATGGAAAATTCCATGGACAGAGGAGCCTGGCAAGCTACAGTCCATGGGGTCACAAAGAGTTGGACCTGACTGAACAACTGAGCATGCACACACACCCTTGGTGAAGCCTACGAGAGGGAAGATGAGACTGGAGCCACTGAGAAGAACAGTACTGTGGTCAGGAGAAACAGAATGAAGACTTGAGTTTAGGTGGAGGTACTGTAGATGCCAAAAGAGGCAGGGAGGTAAGGATGAAAGATCCCAGAGGAATATGTTAGGGAGAAGAGAGGAAAACAGAAGGTAAGGATGAAAGATCCCAGGGAGAAGGGAGGAAAACGGAACAGTGAGGGGGATGAAGTAAGGTAGTTGGAATTATGTCTACTGTCAAATTAAAGTGACTCTAAGGGTCTGAGTTTCTCTTAGAATTAGAGAACAGTGACCCAGAGCATGGTACCATGAGTTTTATTTCATGTCTTTAATTCTTCATTACATAATTCAGTGATATATGTACAGTGACTAGAAAGTGAGTCATATTGCCTTCTTTTGTAAATTCTCAAAGGTCAGGGACCAACTTGAATTTTCTAAAGCTCATTTTAGGCACTCAGAAAACCTTACAGACGATGATATTTTCCCCATAAAAAACCATAAGAGGAGAAGCATCCCACATAATTAAAAGGATTTTGGCTTCTAGTACAAATATCAGAACTAAACAGTTATAGAAGGAAGTGTATTATAATTATCAGTTATGTCCTGAAATACTAAGATAACATATGTAATTTATTTAATAATTATCAAGTAATTTCTCAGTAATTACTTATGAATACATGTTCTTATTAGTTGTGAATATATTCTGTGTGCAAAGCAGTGCATGAATAAAAATTATTGCTACATTGGTTAGTTAAACTTGAGATATTGTTATCTAAGGCAGGGAGAGATAGAAGGAAGGATAAACTGTTTTATTAGTAACTCATAAAACCTACAGAATCCAAATGATGGTTTCTGAAAAGAAACAAAATAAATTCTTAAAAATATAAATTTCTTTTGGTTAGCAGGTTTAATCATGTTTACAACAGGCTCACTTGCCAAATAGACTGAACTCACACTTACCTTGCAAGGTCATCGGTAGCATTAGAGAGAGTGCAAAAAGGCTAAATAATCTCTCAGTGTGATGATGTGTGTGTCCTTGCTTGGTGGTAACTATTCTTATGAATTTGTAATTACTATTTTAAGATCTGGTGCAATAATTAGAAAAATCACTTTAGTGATTCTTTAATGATATTTTTTTTTACATGAATCATTGAAGTTCTAAAAGTTTCAAAAAATGTGAATAAACAAAATATTTTAAAACTTAGTTCATCCCAAAGAATTTATCTAAGATAGCATTAAAGATGCTATATTTGGGACTTCCCAGGCAGTCCAGTGTTAAGACTCTGTGCTTCCACTCTAGGGGGAATGGGTTCCATCTCTCGTCAGGGAACTAAGATCCTCTATATCATGTGGCAAAATCAAAATGCTCTGCTATACTTGTTACCTGATCACAATTATTAATAACGATGTATATTGTTGTTCAGTTGCTAAGTTGTGTCTGACTCTTCGAGACACTGTGGACTGCAGCACTCCAGGCTTCCCTGTCCTTCACCATCTCCTGGAGTTTCCTCAGATTCATCACCATTGAGTTGGTGATGCAATCTAATTATCTCATCCTTTGCTGCTGTCTTCTCCTTTTGCCTTCAGTCTTTCCCAGTATCAAAGTCTTTCCAATGAGTTGGCTCTTAGTATCAGGTATTGGAGTTTCAGCTTCAGCATCAGTCGGTCCCCAGAACCATAGCTTTGAGTAGATGGACCTTTGTTGGCAAAGTAATGTCTCTGCTTTTTCATACACTGTCTAGGTTTGTCATGGCTTTCCTTCCAAGATGCAAACGTCTTTTAATCTAATGGCTGAAGTCACCATCTGCAGTGAGTTTAGAGTGCTAGAAAATAATATTTGTCACTTCTTTCACTTTCCCCCCATCTATTTGCCATGAAATGATGGGACCTGATGCCATGATCTTCGTTTTTTGAATATTGAGTTTTAAGCCAACTTTTTCACTTTCCTCTTTCACCCTCATCGGGAGGCTCTTTAGTTCCTCTTTGCTTTCTGCCATTAGAGTGATATCATTTGCATATCTGAGGTTGCTATATTTCTTCCAGCAATCTTGTTTCCAGTTTGTGATTCGATGTATCAGTTCAGTTCATTTCAGTCACTCAGTCGTGTCAAACTCTTTGCGACCCCATGAATTGCAGCACGCCAGGCCTCCCTGTCCATCACCAACACCCGGGGTTCACTCAAACTCATGTCCATTGAGTCCGTGATGCCATCCAGCCATCTCATCCTCTGTCATCCCCTTCTCCTCCTGCCCCCAATCCCTCCCAGCATCAGAGTCTTTTCCAATGAGTCAACTCTTCACATGAGGTGGCCAAAGTACTGGAGTTTCAATTTTAGCATCAGTCCTTCCAAAGAAATCCCAGGGCTGAGCTCCTTCAGAGTGGACTGGTTGGATCTCCTTGCAGTCCAAGGGACTCTCAAGAGTCTTCTCCAACACCACAGTTCAAAAGCATCAATTCTTCTGCACTCAGTCTTCTTCACAGTCCAACTCTCACATCCATACATGACCACATAGCCTTGACTAGACGGACTTTAGTCAGCAAAGTAATGTCTTTGCTTTTGAATATGCTATCTAAGTTGGTCACAACTTTTCTTCCAAGGAGTAAACGTCTTTTAATTTCATGGCTGCAGTCCCATCTGCAGTATATATAGCTTCAAATACCCATACAAGGACATAGTGTAAAAATTTGACCAGTTCAGCATAATCAATATTTAAATTATTTTATTAGTGTTTGTAAAAGGAAGATGAGACAATGTCAGTGACTATAAACTTCACTTTTCATGGAATTTCATGTACAAAAGGAAATTTGATGTGTATGCAGGTAATGGAACTAAACAGAATGAATCATTAGAGTCAAGGGTGAGGAATGGGATATTCAGGCCATTGTTGCAATATGGCTGATACACCGAACTACTGTCCCTAAAAGGAATAAAGATATATTTGCCTAAGGAATTGCATTTCTGTCTAGAAACATCTATTGGTCCATAAACTTATACTGTGATTTATGTTCTTGATGGAAATATGTTTTTTCACAAAGATTAGATTTCCCTGTCATTTACTTAAGTTGTCTATCTTCTCCTGCTGGTTCAAATCCAGGTATTTACTTATATAATACTTTGTGGCCATCAGTCATGCATATGAAAATATATATTAGGTTGGTAATGAATTTTCTCTCTTTACACAACAACTGCATCTCCTAAAGCTTTAGGGTTATAAACTAATGTTGAGGCTGTGTAAACATACTATGACTATAAATACAATAAATAAATTTTACTGTAAACAAATTATATTTTTTATAAAGTGAAAACCAGTTTACCTCTGAAAGCAAATAAGTAAAAATGGAGAAATTCAGGTGGTGTAGAGAGTCCTGATATTTAGATGAAATAGAACTGTGAGGCCACACATTGACAATAAATTAGCTACTTCTTAGCAAATATGAGTTCACAGGAGCTCCAATATATTTCTCTCTGTATGTTGAGTTCTTCTGTCATAAGAAGAGAGAATATTTCTTCTTATTCTGAACAGTTCTGTATGAACTTTCATGTTATGGTGTGGGGCCGATATTGTGACTGGTAAGGGCTGATTTTAGAGACAGAAACAGGTGAAAGTTCTAGAAAAGGTATTTGTAACCACAGAACTTTTCTCTACAGTTTTTCCTTCTCTTCTCCCACAGCCATGGCCTTCTAGTAAATAAGGATTGTGGTTTGTATGCTGTTCATTTTAGAGGCTTTTAAATGCAGGTCAGGAAGCAATAGTTAGAACTGGACATGGAACAACAGACACTTTTCAAATAGGAAAAGGAGTACGTCAAGGCTGTATATTGTCACCCTGCTTATTTAACTTCTATGCAGAGTACATCATGAGAAACCCTGGGCTGAAAGAAGCACAAGCTGGAATCAAGATTGCCAGGAGAAATATCAATAACCTCAGATATGCAGAGGACACCACCCTTATGGCAGAAAGTGAAGAGGAACTAAAGAGCCTCTTGATGAAAGTGAAAGAGGAGAGTGAAAAAGTTGGCTTAAAGCTCAACATTCAGAAAATGAAGATCATGGCATCCAGTTGCATCACTTCATAGGAAATAGATGGGGAAACAGTGGAAACAGTGGCTGACTATTTTTCTGGGCTCCAGAATCACTGGCGATGGTGATTGCAGCCATGAAATTAAAAGACGCTTACTTCTTGGAACGAAAATTATGACCAGCCTAGATAGCATATTCAAAAGCAGAGACATTACTTTGCCAAAAAAGTTCCATCTAGTCAAGGCTATGGTTTTTCCTGTGGTCATATATGGATGTGAGTGTTGGACTATAAAGAAAGCTGAGCACCGATGAATTGATGCTTTTGAACAGTGGTGTTGGAGAAGACTCTGGAGAATCCCTTGGACTGCAAGGAGATCCAACCAGTCCATTCTAAAGGAGATCAGCCCTAGGTGTTCTTTGGAAGGACTGATGCTAAAACTGAAACTCCAAGTTGACTCATTGGAAAAGCCTCTGATGCTGGGAGGGATTGGGGGCAGGAGGAGAAGGGGACGACTGAGGATGAGATGGCTGGATGGCATCACCAACTCGATGGACGTGAGTTTGAGTGAACTCCGAGAGCTGATGATGGACAGGGAGGCCTGGCGTGCTGCGATTCATGGGGTCACAAAGAGTCGGACATGACTGCGTGACTGCACTGAACTGAACATTATGTCTGATGCACTTTTTCCTGGAAGGGTGATAGTGCAGCATCTTTGCTTTAAAAGTATAAAAACTTTGGATTCTTATAGCTTAAGAGTTAAAAATTCACTTACTGTCCAACATGCTGTATTTTCTAGGAGAAAATTCTTTAGGTATAATACTATACGAGCTTATGCACATGGACTGACTGGAACCAAATTGGTTATTTTCAAAAGTCAGGAAAATGGTGCATCATCTAGTTTCAGATTCATTGATTGAAAAAACCAATATTTGTGGAATATCTACTACGGGCTTCCCAGATGGCGCTAGTGGTAAAGAACCCTCCTGCCAATTCAGGAGACATAAGAGACTCAAGTTCTATCACCGGGTTGGGAAGAGCCCCTGGAGGAGGGCATGGCAACTCATTCCAGTATTCTTGCCTGGTGAATCCCCATGGACAGAGGAGCCTGGCAGTCTATAGTCCATAGGGCTGCAAAGAGACATGACTGAAGTGACTTAGCACGCACATGCACTCTGTTCTGGTATAAATGTTCATGTATAACAGTAACAAAACACACAATATCCTTCCCTTTATAAATTTCACATTTTAATGTGGGGAGGGAAAGGACAGGTAATAACCAATATAAACACATAAATATATAGCATGTTGAATTATAGCAAGGAAAAAGGGTAAGAAGTGCTGGGTGTGGGATAGGGGTGCCAGGTGTGGAAGTGGTAGGAGATGGTGGATACACTGAGTGATGGTGAGTATGGCCAAAATAGAGTACTACGGAGATTCTTTCAAGCTTACATTCGAGTAAAGTCACAGAGAAAGTGCTGAAGTAAGCCACGTGGTTACATGGGGGAAAGCACTCCAGATAGAGGAAGGAGTGAAAATGAACGAGTGAAAGGTGGGTGAGCATGCATGGTAGGAGCAGTCTGATGAGCAAGGATGAGCAAGAGGGAGAATGATGGGAGACTGAACTGGAGAAGTTAACACGTCATGTGGAGCCTTGAAGAACACTGTAAGGGCTGCTGCTTCTACCCGAGAGATTTGAGCAGTGGAACTTCTTATATTTTAAAAAGATTATTCTGGCTGCTGTGTTAATAACAGATTGCAAACTTAAACTGAAGTTTCCTTTTCCAAATTCCATATGATTATTAATTTCCACAGGTTTGGGGAAAACTGAAGGCTGTACAATCAGCTGAGAAAAGACACAACTGCTCTCATCTTATGCAGCTCCATGAATCCTTCCAAATTCATGGGATATGAAAGGAAAGGTTCACCTTAAGGTCACTGGCAGAGATAGTCTTACACTTGTTTGCCATAAATCTCATAAATCTTATGTGAAAACAACACAGCAAGAAAAGTCACATTTAATTAGAAATGCTTATAATCTTTTCACATATATTAGCTATAATTGTTGTTGTCCAGTCTCTCAGTCATATCCAACTCTTAGAGACTCCATGGACTGCAACACATCATGCTTCCCTGTCCTTCACCATCTCCTGGAGTTTGCTCAAATTTATGTCCATTGAGTCAGTGATACCAGCCAACCATCTAATCCTCTGTCATTCCCTTCTCCTCCTGCCTTCAATCTTTCCCAGCATCAGGGTCTTTCCCAATGAGTTGGCTCTTCATATCAGGTGGTCAAAGTATTGGAGTTTCAGCTTCAGCATCAGTCCTTCCAATGAATATTCAGGGTTGATTTCTCTTAAGATTGACTGGTTTTATCTCCTTGCTACCCAAGGGGCTCTCGAGAGTCTTCTCCAGAATCACAGTTCAAAGGCATCAGTTCTTCAGCTCTCAGCTTTTTTTATTGTTGAGCCCGCACATGTGTACATGACCATTGGAAAAACCATAGGTTTGACTGTACGGACCTTTCTTGGAAACTAATGCCTCTGCCTTTTGATATGCTGCCTAGGTTAGTCATAGCTTTTCTTCCAAGGAGCAAGTGTCTTAATTTCATGACTGCAGTCACTGTCCACAGTAATCTTGGAGCCCAGGAAAATAAAGTCTCTCACTGTTTGCATTGTTTCTGCACCTATTTGCCATGAAGTGATGGGACTGGATGCCATTTTTTTTTTTTTCTGAATGTTGAGTTTTAAGTCAACTTTTTCACTCTTTGCTTTTACCTTCATCAAGAGGCTCTTTAATTCTCCTTCATTTTCTGCCATAAAGGTGGTGTCATCTGCGTATCTGAGGTTATTGATATTTCTTCTGGCAAATTATGATTCCAGTTTGTGCTTCCTCCAGCCCGGCATTTCGCATGATATATTCTGCATGTAAATTAAATAAGCAGGATGACAATATACAGCCTTGACACATTCCTTTCCCAATTTGAACCCAGATCATTGTTTCATGCCTGGTTCAAACTGTTGCTTATTGACCTGCATACAGGTTTCATGGGAGGCAGGTAAGGAGGTCTGGTATTCCGTCTCTCTAAAATTTTCCATGTTTTGTTGTGATATACACAGTCAAAGGGTTTAGCCTCAGTCAAATTACTTCACCTATGTAAATGGAGATAACATTGCCCATCTCATAGTCCATAAGGAGGAATCACACACACACACACACACACACACACACACACACACATGTCTAGCCTAATAACTGTTGCAAAGTAGGGAAAGCAGTAGATATTAATTTTTCCGGCCTTGTGGACCTTTTGAAACTTGACTCAGTTAAAATCACAGGTAACTAAAATGTCTGGGTTAGGAATTACTAAGATACATTATTTTAATTCTAGATAATTTGGATTATTAAGAAATTAATCTCATGTGCTAGGCCTCTGTGGAAGGACAACTTGAGTAAAAAAGCAAAAGATGAGCAAACTTTCCTCAATGATAAGTTATTATTCATAACCAGTGGACTGAATGGAGAAGGAATTTCACATATCTCTCTAAGGAAACAGCATTATTGATCACTTAATAATTAGACCTACATGACATATCTCCATGTTGAGTCTGAACTTTCGGGGTAGGTTCAAATTGATCATTTTCCTCTTAAATGGAGAATCTACACTATCTCTACTCTACAGTTGATTTTCATGTATATTACAAAAATAATGGCAATCAAAGAGTTGAGCAAAATTAACATGGCAAAGCCTCTTTAACACTATAAGAGATATTTTGAGATCCCAAACCTAGTGTTTTCTGTTCCAGTTGAAGTGAAAAGTATTTTCTAGGCATTTCCTATAAAAAAAATTACAAGGCTTCCATTGAGTACTTAGCTCAGGACATAAACAGAGCAGGAGCTCCTATTTGAGAAATTCAACCTACAGGTGCTTTTTCAGCCTCTCTGTTTTTAGTCAGAAAACTTGTTATTTAAAGTGAGAAAAAATGTCAGATTTAAATTTTTTCACAGTGAAACATATATGAAGATGGAGAGCCTGCATTCATTTAAAAATATTTAGTAAACATTTTCTGTGCTTCAGGAATTTTCTGGGCACCAGGAATATGACATGCATAAAGCAGACAAAATTCTCTGCCTTTATGGAGCTTATCTTCTAGTGACATATGAAGAAAATAAAGTAAATGATAAAATTAGTGAGTTTCATGGTGATAAACACAATGGAGAAAAATTTCAAGCAGTGGCGATAATAAGGAGTATGGAATGCAGAGCCTAAACTTTGGATAGCATGGCCAGGGAAAATCTTACTGAGAAGATAATACTGAAGCAAAGAATTGATGGGAATGATTGATCCAGATAGATATCTGAGAGGGCGAGCAATCCAGGCAGAAGGAACAGAAGTGTAAAGACCCTGAGTGAGGAGCAGGAAAACTAGAATGATGCTCAAGAGCTAAATGAGCATCAGAAATTGAAAAAAGAGAGGAAATGAAGAATAAGAGGTGCATACTGGAGAGGGCTTATAAATGATTATAAAAAGATGGGAAGCCAATGAAGAAGTTGAAGCATGACAAGACACAGATTTTGTTTTAATAGAACAATCTGTGTCATAATGAACATTGATTATATTGGGTATAATGGTTAATTTTATGCGCTAATGTAAATGAGCCATGGGTACCCATTTAGTCAAACATTATTTTGGGCTTCCCTGGTGGCTAAGAGGTTAAAGCGTCTGCCTGCAATGCGGGAGACCCGGGTTCGATCCCTGGGTCGGGAAGATCTCCTGGAGAAGGAAATGGCAGTGCACTCCAGTATTCTTGCCTAGGAAATCCCATGGACGCAGGAGTCGTGGCCTACAGTCCATGGGGTCGCAAAGAGTCGGACACGACTGAGCTACTTCAGTTCACTTCAAAGTTATTTTAGGATGAATTTGACATTTAAATCAATAGACTGAGTAAAGCAGATTATCTTCTCTAATGTGGGTGGACCACATTCAATCAGTTGAAAGCCTGGGTAGAACAAAAGGCTAACTACCTTCCAAATAAGATGGAATTTTTAATGCCTGTCTTTGAGCAGGGGCATTGGGCTTTTTTCCTGCCTTGAAAAATGAACTGAAGCATCAGATCTTTTAGGGTCTCGAGCCTGCTGGCCTGTCTTTAGACTGGAAGTACTTTATTGGCTTTCCTAGTTTTTAGGCCTTTGGACTTGGACTGAAAATATACCATTGGCTTTCCTGGGCCTTCAGCTTATTGAAAGCAAATCTTGGGACTTGTCAGCTTCCATAATTGCATGAACTAATTCCTTATAGTAACCTTTTCTCTCTTTTTGTCTCTCTCTCTCTTTCCCTCTCTCTCTATATATATATGTATATATATTTGTGTGTCTCTGTGTGTGTGTGTGTCTATAGCTATCAGCTTCCTATTGGTTCTGTTCTCTAGAGGAACCTGACTGATACAGTGGGCAAGGAAGGATGATTGGAGCTTGAAGATTAGTGAAGAACTACTAATAATCTAGGCAAGAGTTGATGGTGCCCTGGATCAAAATGGAGCATTGGAGGAGGAGAAAGGGTTTATTCTGGATATACCTTAAAGGTAGAATCAATAGAATTTGTTGGTGGATTGGATTTATGTGGTTAAAAAAAGAGAGAATGCAAATATGATACCTTCAAGGTTTTGGCATCTGGAACAAAGGACATTAAGCAAGACAGCAAAGGGTATAGGAGGAGCAGATTTGGGGTTCAGGAATTCAGTTTTGGGAGGACTGAGTCTGAAACATCCAAGTGAAGATGTCAAGTGATCGGCTGCATATTTGAAGTTGGGGTTGAAGACAGAAGTCTGGGTTGGAGATAGAAATTTGGGAATCTTGGCATAAACATATTAGATTTTAAGACCAGATAAGATCACCACTGTCATGAGTGTAAATAGAGAAGATACCTAAGCACTGACCATTAGGACGCTGAGTAGGTGCGAAGAAACTAGCAATGAAGCCTGGGAATGACCAGCCAGTAAAGCAGGGGAAAACGGGAGAGTATACTGTCCAAGAAGGTAAATGGAAAGATAATCTAAGATGGAGTGAGGAAGGATGGAATGCCTGCTATTCTGAGTCTTGTTAGAAACTTTAAATCTTTATTTCTCTGTCATTCATTTGCAGCTAATAATTTATTGATGAAAATCATATAAGGGAGATATTATGTATTCTGTTATGAAAATTCTTTATCTTTGGCATATAGCACGCTGGATAGTATCTTAAGGCGAGGTTCACAAAATATTTTATATGGCATGCTAATTTCCTCTCTTCTAGAAAAAAGGAAAAATTTCAGCTTCAAATCAGTTTCACAAAAATAAGATTTCTCTATTTTAGAAGTCTTTTCAGCCTTTCTATGGTAATGTATTTTATTAACCTCCAGGGTAATATCATATGGGTAATGTAGTATTCAATGTTTTCAAACTTAGTAAATCAAAATTTGTTTTATTGCAAAGCATATTGAGGGGCTAATTATCCAGAATACAGAACTTTGTTTCCTTGAAACAACATTCACGGAAAACTTTCCTCTGTCTCCTTAGGGACATCCTTCAGAAAGCTATGTTTAAAACTTTACACCCTTAGTGTTTCCCAGCATAAGAAATGCTCATATGAAGAATATTTTTGCTATTTAAAATATGCAGCTGCATTCAAAGAAATTGACTAGTTACTCAGTGTTGTCCTGTTTAAAAAGACACTCATTTAAAAAAGTCTTTTCAGAATCCAGAGTTATGAAAATACTCCTCTTATATCTCTATTTTTGGAGCTGTGGTAATCTAAATATTTGAACCCCTTTGAAAATAAACAAAACTTATGGGAAACAAAACATCTAAAGAGCATGGATGCACTTAAAAGAGTGATGAATTTTAAATTGTTGACCATGTAAAAACAGACATTTCGAGAAGTAAACTGAGCCCAGAGCTGGCTTTCAACTTGAGAACATTTCCAACATAGGATGAACTTGGACTTTATATGCCCTCATAGGATACAGAGAACAAGAGAAAAACCCAGGGCTTCTCACAGTGGGAAGTCTATTTGGAAATCATACTCATGTAAAATTGGGACCCCCCCTTGAAGGTCTTTATTCTCAACAACATGATAGAATAGTAATAACTACCTCCCAGGCAACTGTCAGACTAATCAACTGGCTCAAACCTTGGTTTTCAACAGATTGGGAAAACTATGCCATTTTGAACTTGGAACTGTGAATTGGCCCTACATGGATTTGTAGCACAAAATCACATTACCTTTGCGGTGTCCAGAAAACTTCAGGCCAAAAATAAATTCAAGTGATTATAAGCTTGTAGTGCCTCAGCAGTTTGGTAGAGCAAATACAAACCATCTTGGAAGAAACTCTTTCTAATCCCAACCCTCAAACATTTCCATAAGCAGTTCAAAGTAAAGAAGAAGTAAGCATACAAGGAAAACCCAACAAAACCCGGTAAAAATAATAGGCCTTAGAAACAGATAAGGAAATGATTAGATATGGGCTTGAAAGGGTTATGTTTAAAACAAGGAAATCAAGCATGAGAGTATTTGAAGCAAGTAAGAAACTATAAAGAATACCAATCAGATTAGACAAAGAAGCAAAATAGAATATCAAGTATATTTTAACCATCTCACCCTCTGTTGTCCCTCTCTCCTCCCACCCTCAATCTTTGCCAGCATCAGGGTCTTTTCAAATGAGTCAGCTCTTTGCATCAGGTGGTTAGAAACAGATAAGGAAATGATTAGATATGGGCTTGAAAGGGTTATGTTTAAAACAAGGAAATCAAGCATGAGAGTATTTGAAGCAAGTAAGAAACTATAAAGAATTACCAATCAGATTAGACAAAGAAGCAAAATAGAATATCAAGTATATTTTAACTGCTGGTGATATTGAGTCGGATGAGAACATTCAACATGAGATGGAAAGGGGTTGTACTAGGTAATCAAATGAAAGGTCCAAACTCATACCTGTTCTGTTTATTTGCTCCAAAATCAGTATCATCTATGTGTGCAGGCCCCTTACTGATAAGTCATGTTTTTACATATATCTTTCTCTTTTTCCTTCACCATATTTCTTCTTTCTATCTTCAATGAAACTACTTATAGCCATTAACTAGTAAAGGGTCTTTGGAAAGGTATACAGGAGTTTTGAAGATTTCAAGTTTCCCCTATAATTGACGGCAAGGGATATGTCTGGAAATTGTAGGCAACTAAATGAAATGGTTATGAGATAGTGTATTTATCTTCTACTCTGTCTTCTTTCCCTTCTTTTCTGTGATTTTTCATTTACATCTTCTAGCCTGTGGTCCTTCATTTTATTTCATTCTTCATCTGGTCAGAGTAGTTCTTGGTAAGGCACCTTGATGGAAAGTGAGAAGGAAATTAGTTTGGGCTAAAAAGAAATGAAGTGCTTTAGCACAGATAGTGAAGAGAAAGAGACATCAGATAAGTTGGTTGCAGACTTCAAAGGAACTTAGGTTATTGTGGGGCATCACAGATGGATCAGGACGGATTCAAAATACACAGTTAGTAGAAGGAAAGAGCAGAATGGCTTGAACTCTAAGAAGTTCAGACTCACTTGTCAGAAAGCACATTTCTTTGTCACTATTATTAAAAAACTTTCAGAAGAGAAACTTTGTTTAAACATTATCAGAAATAGGTGAAATAGTGTAGATATCACATTTTGACTTTTATATTAATAAATTTTCTTATATGATGAACCAAATATTCCTTCCAAATATACTTTAGAATGGGATGTAATGAAATGCCCTGTGATACTAGCATTTTGTAACTCTTTCATAATATTGTAAAGTGGTTCTGATTTTTAAGGGGGCTTCACTGGTAGCTCAGATGGTAAAAATCTATCTGCAATGCAGGAGACGCAGGTTCAGTCCCTGGGTTCGGAAGATCCCCTGGAGAAGGGAATGGATACTCACTCCAGTATTCTTTCCTGGAGAATTTCATGGACTGGGAGCCTGGTGGGCTACAGTCCATGGGGTCCCAAAGAGTCGGACGTGACTGAGCAACTAACACTTTCACTTTTTTGATTTTTAAAAACAATCTGAAGTTATGTTCATTAAAATTTCTAGATAGGCAATATCTCTGCTAGAGTCCATGAGGAAAGAATGTGTACCTAGAGGGATTAACTGAGCAGAGATTAATGAAGCAGCTGCTAACAGAGGAGGACGAAGGTAAGATAACCCACAAGGGTAGTGAAACGTGCAGCATCTAGTGGAAGTCAGTTCCAAATAGTAGGTCCAAAAGGTCAAGGGAAACTGATAGTGCTATACAACTGGAAGACAGTTTGGGTCCATGAAAGAAAGGAACTACAAAAATTGTTTAGTTGCTCATTTGTGTCCAACTCTGCAACCTCATGGGCTGCAGCAGGCCAGGCTTCCTTGTCCTTCACCATCTCCTAGAGATTCCTCAAACTCATGTCCATTGAGTAGATGATGCCATCCAACCATCTCATCCTCTGTCATCCCCTTCTCCTCCCACCCTCAATCTTTGCCAGCATCAGGGTCTTTTCAAATGAGTCAGCTCTTTGCATCAGGTGGCCAAAGTATTGGCACTTCAACCTCAGCATCAGTCCTTCCAATGAATATTCAGGACTGATTTCCTTTAGGATGGACTGGCTGGATCTCCTTGCAGTCCAAGGGACTCGCAAGAGTCTTCTTCAACACCACAGTTCAAAGGCATCAATTCTTCCTCACTCAGCCTTCTTTATGGTCCAACTCCCACATCTATACATGACTACTGAAAAAACCATAGCTTTGCATATACAGATCTTTGTTAGCAAAGTCATGTATCTGCTTTTTAATAACACTGTCCAGGTTTGTTTGTAATGATGCTTATTAAGGCCTACTTGACTTCACATTCTAGGATGTCTGGCTTTAGTTGAGTGATCACATCATTGTGATTATCTGTGTTATGAAGATCTTTTTTGTACAGTTCTGTGTATTCTTGCCACTTCTTCTTAATATCTTCTGCTTTGTTAGGTCCATACCATTTCTGTCCTTTATTGTGCCCATCTTTGCATGAAATGTTCCCTTGATGTCTCTAATTTTATTGAAGAAAGCTATAGTCTTTCCCATCCTATTATTTTCTTCTATTTCTTGCACTGATCACTGAGGAAGGCTTTCTTATCTCTCCTTGNCCATCTGATGAGAGGAGCCATCCCTTTGGAAAAGACCTTGATGCTGGTAAAAACTGAAGGCAGGAGGAGAAGCAGGTGACAGAGGATGAGATGCTTGAATGGCATCACTGTCTCAATGACATGAGTTTGAGTAAACTCATTAAGACAGCGCAGAATAGGGAAGCCTGGTGTGCTTCATGGTTTGTTCATGAAATCACAAAGAGTCAAATACAACTTAGCAACCAAACAACAATAAACATATGTACTTGTATATGTATTTACTTGTATATGCTTTTATTTATTTACATGAATATATAAGAATATGAAGTGAATTGAAGTGAAGTGAAGTCGCTCAGTCATGTCTGACTCTTTGTGACCCCATGGACTGTAGCCGACCAGGCTCCTCCATCCATAGGATTCTCCAGACAAGAATACTGGAATGGGCTGCTGTTTCCTTCTCCAGGGGATCTTCCCAATCCAGGGATTGAACCCGGGTCTCCTGCATTGCAGGCAGATGCTTTAACCTCTGAGCCACCAGGGAAGCCTATATATATATATATATATATATATATATATATATAAAATCTGGCTTCTGGCCCTCTAAGAGCTTACAATCTAATTTCATCAAGTGGAGAATGAGGGGAATGAAAATAGATACTTTTTTTAAAGTGGAGTATCATTGCTTTACAATGTAGTATTAGTTTCTACTGTACAAGGAAGTGAATCAGCTATATGTACACA
>SJXQ01008479.1:140639-179573 GCA_006408695.1 Aepyceros melampus
TGTGACCCCATGGACTGCAGCCCACCAGGCTCCTCAGTCCATGAGATTCTCCAAGCAAGAATACTGGAGTGGGTTGCCATTTCCTTCTCCAGGTGATCTTCCCGACCCAGGGATCGAACCCGGGTCTCCCGCATTGGAGGCAGACGCTTTAACCTCTGAGCCACCAGGGAAGTCCTGTAACATAAATCCTAATAGCAAATAAAGCTAGATTAGATTAGATTGATCAAAAAGTTCATAAGATGTTATAGAAAACCCGAAATGAATGCAAAATAGATTAATTATTTAAAAACTCATATTTTTAGGAAATGTAGTAGGGGATTAAATCTGTTTGTCTGTTTGTTTTTCTATTAGTAAAATGAGAACCTGTCCTCTGTGTGATGCTGTTGTTCCATCTACCCTCAAAAGATAGCATCCCTGCTGTCACCTGTTTGTCTTGCTTTGCCAAAGTTCATTAAGCAAAAAAAAAAAAAAGTACATTAGTGATGTCAGAACCTAAGTTACTGAGGATTATTTACTTTATTCATTCAGATGATCCCAGGGCACCTCTAGAAGATTGAGCAGAAGACTGTAAATATCATTAATGTTGGAGTAGGAAAGCCAACTCCCTGCTTAGAACTATCATAGTTCTTCCAGATCCCAAAGGAATTCCTTTTGTTCTCCTCCCTTAATTCAGGTCTTCTTCCCTCATGACAGAGTCCAAAGGAAAGTGTTTCCAAAGTTTAAAATAAGAGAGTCTCTAATGAGAGTCTCTACCTGATATGAAAATGGAAAATGCAGTATTGAAGACTCCCCAAAGATGACTAGAAAGAAAAGGTAGGGCAAAATGGCTGTCTGAGGAAGCCTTACAAATAGCTGTGAAAGAAAGAGAGGCCAAAAGCAAAGGAGACAAGGAAAGATATACTCATTTGAATGCAGAGTTCCCAAGAATAGCAAGGAAAGATAAGAAAGCCTTCCTTAGTGATCAGTGCAAAGAAATAGAAAAAGAAAACTCTAGAATGGGAAAAATGTGAGATCTCTTCAAGAAAATCAGAGATACCAAGGGAACATTTCATGCAAAGATGGGCTCAATAAAGGACAGAAATGGTAGGGACCTAACAAAAGCAGAAGATATTAAGAGGTGGTGAGAATACACAGAAGAACTGTACAAAAAGATCTTCATGACCCAGATAATCATGGTGGCGTGATCTATCACCTAGAGCAATACATCCTGGAATGTGAAGTCAAGTGTGCCTTAGGAAGTGTCACTACAAACAAAGCTAGTGGAGGTGGTGGAATTCCCATTGAGCTGTTTCAAACCCTGAAAGATGATGCTGAGAAAATGCTGCACTCAATATGCCAGCAAATTTGGAAAACTCAGCAGTGGCCACAGGACTGGAAAAGGTCAGTTTTCATTCCAATCCCAAAGAAAGACAATGCCAAAGGATGTTCAAACTACTGCACAATTGCACTCATCTCAGTCAGTCGGTCGCTTCAGTCGCTCAGTCATGTCCGACTCTTTGCGACTCCATGAATCGCAGCATTCAGAAAACAAAGATCATGGCATCCAGTCCCATCACTTCATGGGAAATAGATGGGGAAACAATGAAAACAGTGTAAGACTTTACTTTTTGCGCTCCAAAATCACTGCAGATGGTGACTGCAGCCATGAAATTAAAAGACGCTTACTCCTTGGAAGAAGCAACCTAGATAGCATATTCAAAAGAGTCAGTCGGTCGCTTCAGTCGCTCAGTCATGTCCGACTCTTTGTGACCCCATGAATCGCAGCATTCAGAAAACGAAGATCATGGCATCCAGTCCCATCACTTCATGGGAAATAGATGGGGAAACAATGAAAACAATGTAAGACTTTACTTTTTGCACTCCAAAATCACTGCAGATGGTGACTGCAGCCATGAAATTAAAAGACGCTTACTCCTTGGAAGAAGCAACCTAGATAGCATATTCAAAAGCAGAGACATTACTTTGCTGACTAAGGCTATGGTTTTTCCATTGGTTATGTATGGATGTGAGAGTTGGACTGTGAAGAAGGCTGAGCACCAGAGAATTGACGCTTTTGAACTGTGGTGTTGGAAAAGACTCTTGAGAGTCCCTTGGACTGCAAGGAGATCCACCCAGTCCATTCTGAAGGGGATCAGCCCTGGGATTTCTCTGAAGGGAATGATGCTAAAGCTGAAACTCCAGTACTTTGGCCACCTCAAGTGAAGAGTTGACTCATTGGAAAAGACTTTGATGCTGGCAGGGATTGGGGACAGGAGGAGAAGGGGACGACAGAGGATGAGATGGCTGCATGGCATCACTGACTCAATGGACGCGAGTCTGAGTGAACTCTGGGAGTTGNAGATCCAACCAGTCCATCCTAAAAGAGATCAGTCCTGAGTGTTCATTGGAAGGACTGATGTTGAAGCTGAAACTCCAGTTCTTTGGCCACCTGATGTGAAGAGCTAACTCATTTGAAAAGATCCTGATGCTGGGAAAGATTGAGGGCAGGAGGAGAGGGGGACGACAGAGGATGATACGGTTGGATGGCATCACCGACTCAATGGACATGGGTTTGGGTAAACGCTGGGAGTTGTTGATGGACAAGGAGACCTGTCGTGCTGCAGTCCATGGAGCCACAAAGAGTCGGACATGACTCAGTGACTGAACTGAACTGATCTGCCCAGGTTTGCCATAACTTTTCTTCCAAGGAGCAAGTGTCTTTTAATTTCATGGGAAGAGTCACCATCTGCCATGATTTTGGAGCCCAAGAAAATAAAGTCTGTCACTGTTTTCATTGTTTCCCCATCTATTTGCCATGAAGTGATGGGCCTGGAGGCTGTGATCTTAGTTTTTGAGTTTTGAGTTTTAAGTCAGATTTTTCACTCTCCTCTTTCACCTTCATCAAGAGGCTCTATAGTTCCTCTTCACTTTCTGCCATAAGGATTGTATCATTTGTGTATCTGAGGTTGTTTATATTTCTCCCAGCGATTATGATTCCAACTTGTGCTTCATCTAGCCTGGCATTTTGCAGGATGTGCTCTACATATAAGTTAAATAATCAGAGTGACAATATACAGCCTTGGCATACTCCTTTCCCAATTTGGACCCAGTCTGTTGTTCCATGCCGAGTTCTAACTGCTATTTCTTGACCTTCATATAGGTTTTGCATGAAGCAGGTAAGGTGGTCTGGTATTCCCATCTCTTTAAGAATTTTCCTCAGTTTGTTATGAGCCATACAGTCAAAGGTTTTAACATTGTCAGTGAAGCAGAAGTAGATGTTTTTCTCGAATTCTCTTGTTTTTTTTCTGTGATCCAATGAATGTTGGCAATTTGAACTCTGGTTCCTCCGCCTTTTCTAAATCCAGCATGTACATCTGGAAGTCTCAGTTCACATACTCCTGAAGCCTAGCTGGAAGGATTTTGAGCATTACCTTGCTAGCATGTGAAATGAGTACAGTTGTGCAGTAGTTTGAACAATCTTTGTCATTGCCTTTCTTTGGGATTGGAATGAAAACTGACCTTTTCCAGTACTGAGGCTACTGCTGAGATTTACAAATTTACTGGCATATTGAATGAAGCATTTTAACAATATCATCTTTTAGGATTTGAAATAGTTCAGCTGCAATTGCATACCTCCATTAACTTTGTAGTGATGCTTCCTAAGGCCCACTTACCTTTGCACTCCAGGATGTCTGGCTCTAGACTGCAACTAGGGCCAGAATCCAGTGCAGCGCAGAGAACATGGGCTGCACAAAGACCCCAGCTTTTCTGTCTTCTCACATTATGATCTCTAGCAATTAGCTCCCATCAACCATACCAGAAGCTAGAGGGCAAAGAAGCCTAAATGATGAGTTCATAGAAGCCATCCTGCCTGGACAGAAAGCAGAACATTGACAGGAAATTAAAAGTATGGATACAGGTGTCAAATACACGTAACTAATGTAGACAGTTTCAGTAGTTTGATTTTCTTTCCTATTCTGTCAACATGATAAAAATTAGATTTTAAAATAGATTTTTTAAATTGTTACCTTGGAACGGTGTTCTTAACCAGGCGTGTATCTCAGATTCACCTGTGGCAATTTAAAATATTGCTTGTATCTGAGGTACCTCCTCCACAAACCTTAAACAGGAGCTCAGAATCTAGATTTTGAAAAAGCTCTTCAGGTTATTTGGAAGTTCATCTTGGGTTAAGGATCTTAGATCTGGGAGTACCAGATGGTCTCATTCAACTCTAAGACCATCACCCACAGTAATTCAATTATATCTTAAACCACTGGAATACTCCCTATATTAGTCATAATCCATTTAGAAAATAGAAACCACCTGTATCTTTCAAACCAAAGAAAATTAAGACAAGGGAAAAGTTGTAGAAGTCATAGATAAATGACAAAGCAAATGGATAAGAGGCAGTTAGAGACTCGCAAAACAGAAAGTCACTGCTGCCTCTGAGTTTGGAATGTCAGTGGGAGAACCCAAGATACTTGGCTGGAAATAGAGCCTTGAGGAGAGTGTCTTGAAGGGACTGGGCCATCAGGGGAAGGGCTGCCAGATTTATGGCAACATGGATGCTTACAGAGACCCACAAGAAGGAAAGAAAGGGATATAAATACCATAACATTTTCTCTATGGCATCTCTCCTGTTTTCTGTTAATTCTTCCCATTGAATGAATTTACCAGGAAATCAGAAGACAAGGGAGGCTGTCAAACAGAGCCTGGCAAGAGGAGGGGCAAGGAATATCTTTGAAGGCAAACAAAAGACAGACACTCATCAAATTTTAAGGGTGCTTACAAGAGCTGTCTGAGTTTGAAGAGTCAGTCCCTCTGAGGCAGTTCTGTCCAATCCTGGTCCTGATCCCTGGATATTAAGGGAGTGAGACCCTCCAAAGACTCTCAGCACTCTGGATATCTAGATATCAAGGAAAGGAAGATGATTAGCCAGTCAGCATTTAAGCCAGGCATTAACATCCATTATTTATTTTGTAGAAGTGAAAAGCACAGGGAAATTAGACCATGACAAATGGCTTGGAACTAAGGCTATGAATGTAGCAAGCATTTTATAGATGTGCACATTTGAACACCCGGTTACATGGAGTGACAGCAGTCCTGTGGGTTTGGGCTATGAGTGTCCTGGGTGGTAAGCACGAGTGGCATGTTCTTCTCCTATCTGGTCTTCTCACATGGCCCTAAGAGGCCTAGGTGTCAACCTTAAATCTTATGGAATCATATACTGGAGAATTAAAGAGGCATCAGACTCCTTGCATAACCTTTACTGATTTTGATGAAAAAGTCTGAAATGGGATTAAGGTTAGGTCTTGAGTGTGAGGATCAGGAAATTGCTTCAGACCAGTGTTTCATATGTGCTATTCAAAGAAGGTCTTCAGGTAGAACATTTATATTTAGTAATCCTTTTTGTTTTCTTGTTTTTGTTTGTTTGGAAAGAGTCAGTTGAAGTTTGGCTTAAATCTTTTCTATCTTTCCCAGGCAGAAAAATGTTAAATCTCATTATGCTGTGTGTAATCACTCGTATCAGAGGTTTTTTTTTTTTTGGCAATCTTGCAGAAATAGAACTGAATCAAAACTCCAGGGTATTCCAGGAACACCTGTTGTTATGGTCTTTTGCAAATGGCCTACTTCTGGCTGAGAGATGTCCTACTTTGGATCTATGGAGGATATTAAAATACAAACCTTCTGTATGCTAGAAAATCTCTGCAGAAAATACTTATGGTTGTGACCCTCTTCCTGCTCCTTCACATACATCAAGTATAACAGACTATATGAAAACAGTCCTGTAAGTGGAAGATACAGAAGAATCATAGCTTTATTGCTTATGATCCCTTAATAAGTCATAGTATAAGTAAGATTGAAGAAAGTAGACAGCTCCTTTGCCAAAAATGATGGTTCTTGCTTCCTCCACTACTTCTATGATGATTCAATTTAACAAATATTTTGAGTATCATGCACATACAAGGTATTGTGCTCAGCTCTATAACTGAGCAAACTCTTTCCCTTAAGGAGCCTACCATAAATAGGAGGACAAGGCAAATTCGCAAGCAAATAATACAATGCAGAACAAGATTTAGTATCTCTTGCCATGACAGTGACCCAGAGGTGTTTCAATTCAAAATGTCAAAAGCAGGAGAAAGCACATCCAGGTCATATCACTGAAGAACTTGCATTTGAGGTTTGAAGGCTCGATAGAATTTGGTTGGTGGAATTGGTGTGTATGGGGGGGGGTGGTAAGTAGAGGTTATTCTAGGCTGCAGGAGTGGCAGAAGTGAGAAAGTATGAAGGATTCTGTGAGTAAAAATTGGGTCTTTGTGCAATATAGAGAATGAAAAAGGTTCAAATGAACAGGAACAAAGGAAAGGACAATTTGCTGAGAAAGGCTTTAGATGTCAGGTTGAGGAAATTATCTATAATTCATTTGAGTCAAAAGTCTCTAAAGGCTTGAGAGTAGGTGTGATACGATCGGAGTGACACTATAGGAAGATGAATGTGGCAGCATATTCAAGAGCAAAATGTAAGTTAGGAAGTCAAGTCTGGACTTGCGGTAATGAGATCTTGAGTGGATACAGTAAAAATGGGAATTAGCAGAACCAAGAATGGGAGTTGCAGTGTAAGGACCTATATGACTAGCAACTGACTGGCTATAGGAGACAACCATAAAGAATTGAGATTAATTTTTTGGTATCAACTTGGGTGAGTGAGAGAGTACTGTTGCCATGAAGATAAATGGGAGTAAATGCAAGAAGCTGCCTTAGACAGCATCATGATTTCACTCTGGACACTGGAAAGCAGTAGGACTTCCTGCCAAAGTTAGCACGGAGGCAGGTGGAAAGGCACCCGCCTTTAGGAGAGTGGTCAGAACTATAGAGGTACATTCAGGAGTTATTTGAACATCTGTAAGAGTTGACACTTCTAGAAGGTGAGATCCTTTTGAAAGAGTTTATGTAGAGGGAAACAGAAGGATAGGAAGTAAAGAGGGAAGAAAAATTAGTGTGTGGAAAAGCACAGAGGTGTGAGAGGCTGTTGTGTATTCCTCAAAGAAAGGGAGGAAATACTTGAAGAAGTCAACAGCATGATTAAGTGCCATAGAGAATTTAAGGACAATGAATACAGAAAAAGGCATTTAGGTGTATTGATTAGGAAGCCACAGTATTATGGGCTGCCTGTGTCACCTCAAAGTTCGTATGTCTAAGTCCTAACCCCCAGTGCCTCAGGATGAGATTGCATTTGGAGACAGGGCCTTTAAAGGCGTGATTAAGTTACATTGAGGTCATTAGGATGGGCCCTTATCCAATTTATCCTGAGTCTTTATAGGGAAAGGAAATTTAGACACACGAAACGTGACACCAGGGATGTGAGCACACAGAATAAAGACTAAAAACCATGTGAGGACACCATGAGGAGACAGCCATCTGCCAGCCAAAGAGAGAGGCCTCAGAGGAAAGCAACCTTGCTGACACCTTACCTTGGGTGTCTAGTCTCTAGTTCCATAAGAAAATGAATTTCTGTTGCTTAGGGCACCCATTCTGTTACATTTAAAGAGAGAAGATAAGCCAGAATGAATGGGTTAACAATGCATGGGTGGCAAGGAAAGAGAAGCAACTGAAAAAACAATGAACTTTTACCAGAGTAATAATGTACCATGGTGTTCCCGCAGGGGATTTGATTACTGTGGGTAAAATTTCTTCTAGTGAATTTTATAAACTTTCTTTTAAATTTGTTTTTATAATAGAGTAATTTAAAAAATGGACTTCCGTTATATGGATAAACTATCTACCTGTACTTGAGGGTAACAGCTGAATGTATCTTGTGGCCAGAGGGCAAGTCAGGGCATTTACTTTTATAGTGATGTTATCAGTAGTTCCAAATTTGGAAATTCTTGTGGTTTCCCTAGAGTCAGTAAGATTTCTTTTTGGGGGAGGGAGGTTGGGAAATGAGCATGGCAAGAGATATAAAAGTTCTCAGGGTTTGTCTTTGTTTGCTTTTAAAATAACTTATTTGCTTAGAATCTCAGCTCTTAAATTGCAGGAATAAGGCCATTTACACATTGTACTAAAGGCTCAAAAATATTTAGCAATCATTTAGTATTATTAAATAGACAAGGTCAAGAATTCAGGTTTGCCAAGTGTAAACTAATCTGATTTTATACTATCCTTCCAAAATGAAGCCTCTTCTCACTGATGCCAGACTCTTTTATCTCATTAGTCTTGCCTCATGTTCTCATTGTCTTCACCATGATTTTGGTTATGTTGTACCTATACCTAGAATAACATTCCGTCATTTCTTCAAAATATTATACTGTGCTTCTCAGTTTTACTAACCTTTTAAAATCTGCACAAGTCCTTGCTCCCCTAATCAAGCTTTATCTGTATACCCTAATCAAAATAAGTCTGTTTTTCATGAGTTCCTGTAGTACTTGTATTCTGTTCTTTCAGAATAGGATGAAAATCTTTAGCTATGGACTTGGACAGACTTTAGTTCAAAGTCTGATCTTTCATTCGATAACCATTCAACTTTGGATGACTTGATTAATTTTTCTGGAACTTCATTTATTTCTTGCTAAAGTAAATGGGCAATAGGATTGTGTTAATAACTAAATCAGATTGTCTGTGTTAAGTACATGGTATATAGTTGATGGCCAGAAGTCTGTTCTCTCTTGTTAGAAGGAAAAAAAAAAAATTATTCCAATTTAAGTAAAAATAAGGTTATCCTAAGGACACCACAAAGCTAGTGGAGGTGATAGAATTTCAGTTGAGCCATTTCAAATCCTGAAAGATGATGCTGTGAAAGTGGTGCACTCAATATGCCAGTAAATCTGGAAAACTCAGCAGTGGCCACAGGACTGGAAAAGGTCAGTTTTCATTCCAATCCTAAAGAAAGGCAATGCCAAAGAATGCTCAAACTACCACACAATTACACTCATCTCACACGCTAGTAACATAATGCTCAAAATTCCCCAAGCCAGGCTTCAGCAATACGTGAACCGTGAACTTCCTGACGTTCAAGTTGGTTTTAGAAAAGGCAGAGGAACCAGAGATCAAATTGCCAACATCCGCTGGATCATGGAAAAAGCAAGAGAGTTCCAGAAAAACATCTATTTCTGCTTTATTGACTATGCCAAAGCCTTTGACTGTGTGGATCACAGTAAACTGTGGAAAATTCTGAAAGAGATGGGAATACCAGACCACCTAACCTGCCTCTTGAGAAATCTGTATGCAGGTCAGGAAGCAACAGTTAGAACTGGACATGGAACAACAGACTGGTTCCAAATAGGAAAAGGAGTACGTCAAGGCTATATATTGTCACCCTGCTTATTTAACTTATATGCAGAGTACATCATGAGAAATGCTGGGCTGGAAGAACCACAAGCTGGAATCAAGATTGCCAGGAGAAATATCAATAACCTCAGATATGCAGATGACACCACCCTTATGGNCCAAATAGGAAAAGGAGTACGTCAAGGCTATATATTGTCACCCTGCTTATTTAACTTATATGCAGAGTACATCATGAGAAATGCTGGGCTGGAAGAACCACAAGCTGGAATCAAGACTGCCAGGAGAAATATCAATAACCTCAGATATGCAGATGACACCACCCTTATGGCAGAAAGTGAAGAGGAGCTAAAGAGCCTCTTGTTGAAAGTGAAAGAGGTCTGTGAAAAAGTTGGCTTAAAGCTCAACATTCAGAAAACGAAGATCATGGCATCTGGCTCCATCACTTCATGGGAAATAGACAGGGAAACAGTAGAAACAGTGCCAGACTTTATTTTTTTGGGCTCCAAAATCACTGCAGATGGTGACTGCAGCCATGAAATTAAAAGACGCTTACTCCTTGGAAGAAAAGTTATGACCAACCTAGATAGTATATTCAAAGCAGAGACATTACTTTGCCGACTAAGGTCCGTCTAGTCAAGGCTATGGTTTTTCCTGTGGTCATGTATGGATGTGAGAGTTGGACTGTGAAGAAGGCTGAGTGCCGAAGAATTGATGCTTTTGAACTGTGGTGTTGGAGAAGACTCTTGAGAGTCCCTTGGACTGCAAGGAGATTCAACCAGTCCATTCTGAAAGAGATCAACCCTGGGATTTCTTTGGAAGGAATGATGCTGAAGCTGAAGCTCCAGTTCTTTGGCCACCTCATGCGAAGAGTTGACTCATTGGAAAAGACTCTGATGCTGGGAGGGATTGGGGGCAGGAGGAGAAGAGGACAACAGAGGCTGAGATGGCTGGATGGTATCACTGACTCAATGAGCGTGAGTCTGAGTGAACTCTGGGAGATTGTGATGGACAGGGAGGCCTGGCGTGCTGCGATTCATGGGGTCACAAAGAGTCGGACATGACTGAGCGACTGAACTGAACTGAACTGAATGACACCAAGGGGGCTTCCTAGATGGCTCAGTGGGTAAAGAATCAGCCTGCAATGCAGTAGAATTCGGTTTGATCCCTGGATCAAGTAGATCCCCTGGTGGAGAGTATGGCAACCCACTCCAGGATCCTTGCCTGGAGAGTCCTATGGACAGAGAAGCCTGGTGGGCTGTAGTCCATGGGGTTTCAAAGAGTTGGACATGACTGAGGTGGCTGAGCACCCACACAAGGATCTAAGGTTGCCCCAGAATCATCAAGGACAGACTAGACAACCAGGCTGCAGAGTCAGTGGGAACTGAGACAGTGTGAAGTGCCAGCCACTTTCCCATCTTTGTCTTTCTGTGGTGTGGCTTCCTGTTTCCTCCCCGGGTGGCTATTCTGATCTCCCACTCCCAACTAGCTTTCTCTGTGTCTCTATTTCTTCAGATAAAATGGCTCTGAAATGGTCACTTTAGCCCAAATTCTACATGAATTTTTAGTTCAAGCACCCACATGTCAGGTAACTTTCTCCCTTGACCTTTTAGTTCAGATCCTTGGAGGAGACAATCTAATTGGCTTGGCTTCTCTTTGGATGAAACCACAAAAACTGATGCCCTGCCTAGAGTGGGCCAGCCAGGGACCCGTCCTTTTCCACTCATTTGTTACCTGGTCTCCTTGCAGTCTGCTGCTTACCGTAAAGGAATGAGGAATAAAGCAGATTTCCTAAGAGACTAGTATTGGGATAAGCCTGAGGAGCAAGTACTTTTAACATTTCTGGGTTTTTAATTCACATGCTCCCTACAGTTAACAATGAACACTGACTGCATTCTAAACTTTTTTTTTTCTTTTGCATAATTGTTTGCTGAAAATGGTTTTACATTTTTTTGTAAACCAAGATGCTTATCATGTAAGCCAGTTAATACTCTCCATAGTGTTAATATTTATTTGTAAAATATTTATTAGACACTTACAACCCTACCTACTTATAAGGATATGGTAGTGAATCAAACACAATTTTTGACATCATGGAACTTACATTCTGAACTTTTTATTTCTTGATGATCCCAGTTAGGCACTTGGAAGAAGTGTAATGATTTTATGTAATTATCATCCCCAGTATGAAGCCTTCCTTGACTGCCTAATTGAAGAGTGCAACTGCCACCACTGTTATACTCATTTGATTTTCTTTCCCAGGTTTATTTTTCTCCCTGGCAGTGTATGAACACATCATGTGTGATATTTATCAATCTTATTTGTTCTCACCTTTATTTAGACTGAAAGTTCATAAAATAGGGTTTTTAAAATCCCTTTTCATCACTCTGTATTTTAAGCACTATTTGTTTAAAGCATAAATAAATGAAGGACAATAAATCATTGGATTTAATTTTTGAGTGCTAGATAGTGAGTTAGTTATTTTTATATAGTTTACTCTTCCCATTAACTCCATAAGGTGTTTGTTATGGTATCACCACTTAATCAATGGAAAAACTGAGCATAAAAAAGGCTAAATTCCTTGCCCAAGATCACATAGTCAGATGTGCAGAGATTCAGGTCTGTCCGACTCCAGAGCTCATGTTTTTCACCACTGAACTATATGTGACTTGTAAATAAAATAGGAACTTCCTTTATCCTCTCTTTGGTCCCACAGCCTCCTATTATTCACTAAGTATTGGTCTAGGGTGCTTATGGTAAACAGAGTTTTTGTGTTTTAAATAAAACAACAATGCAGCAACAAAATCACCTGCTCTGGGTCAATATGAAGGAAGCAGATAAACCTGCAGGCTGTGGCCCTGAGTTCATGTCAGGGCTCTCAGGAGCTATGGATAAAACCCCTGAGATTTGGAAGACCCCTTTGTTCCTATTTAGAAAGACAGGACACACAGTTCATAAAAAGCTACTCAAATTCTTAATCCCTTTTCCCAAAAGATAGTTGTGAGGCACTCAGAAAAAACTACAATATAGTGCAGGCTTTAAATAAGTGGTAAAATATAAAAAGATCAAAGAAAGCTGAATTTGGTAACATAGAAAAAATGTAAAAAATATTGAAATGGTGATTTCAAACATGAAAGCGTTATACCAGAATAACAATCTGGCAATGATGACTGGGTCTGAAATAATCTTCTGATGACAGAACAAAAAGAGAGCAAATAACAAACATATTCAGTCTAGGTAATTGAATACTCTTGACTAATGCAGTTGAAAACCAGCTAATTCCAGAAATGGTGGCTTCCTGTCTTGCTATAGTTACAACTTTCTCCCTTTTCTTAATTTCAAATCCCAATACTCTGCCAGAAATGGAGCTGTGCACAACAGTTGAATGTGTTCTGTGGAATTTTTCAGCTCCTTTGTAGTTGTGTAAATATTCCACAAACTCTTTCTAGTGGATGCAGTTTTCAGCAGAGTTTGGTTGAAATAAAAAAATTTTTTTTAAAGTTGCACTCTGCTTCATGCTTCAGGCTAAGAAAAGATGAAAGGACAGATTATGACACTGAAAATGAGTATACTACCTAAAGCAATCTACAGATTCAACGCAATACCTAACAAGCTACCATAGGTATTTTTCACAGAACTAGAACAAATAATTTCAAGATTTGTATGGAAATACAAAAACCTCGAATAGCCAAAGCAATCTTGAGAAAGAAGAATGGAACTGGAGGAATCAACCTGCCTGACTTCAGGCTCTACTACAAAGCCACAGTCATCAAAACAGTATGGTACTGGCACAAAAACAGAAATGTAGATCAATGGAACAAAACAGAAAGCCCAGAGATAAATCCACACACCTATGGACACCTTATCTTCAAAACAAAGGAGGCAAGAATATACAATGGAGTAAAGACAATCTCTTTAACAAGTGGTGCTGGGAAAACTGATCGACTACTTGTAAAAGAATGAAACTAGATCACTTTCTAACACCACACACAAAAACAAACTCAAAATGGATTAAAGACCTAAACTTAAGAACAGAAACTATACAACTCCTAGAGGAGAACATAGGCAAAATACTCTCCGACATAATCACAGCAGGATCCTCTATGACTCACCTTCCAGAATACTGGAAATAAAAGCAAAAATAAACACATGGGATCTAATTAAAATTAAAAGCTTCTGCACAACAAAGGAAACTATAAGCAAGGTGAAAAGACAGCCTTCAGAATGGGAGAAAATAATAGCAAATGAAGCAACTGACAAACAACTAATCTCAAAAATATACAAGCAACTTATGCAGCTCAATTCCAGAAAAATAAACGACCCAATCAAAAAATGGGCCAAAGAACTAAATAGACATTTCTCCAAAGAAGACATACAGATGGCTAACAAACACATGAAAAGATGCTCAACATCACTCATTATCAGAGAAATGCAAATCAAAACCACAATGAGGTACCATTTCACACCAGTCAGAATGGCTGCGATCCAAAAGTCAACAAGCAATAAATGCTGGAGAGGGTGTGGAGAAAAGGGAACCCTCTTACACTGTTGGTGGGAATGCAAACTAGTACAGCCACTATGGAGAACAGTGTGGAGATTCCTTAAAAAACTGCAAATAGAACTGCCTTATGACCCAGCAATCCCACTGCTGGGCATACACACCGAGGAAACCAGAATTGAAAGAGACACATGTACCCCAATGTTCATTGCAGCACTGTTTATAATAGCCAGGACATGGAAACAACCTAAATGTTCATCAGCAGATGAATGGATGAGAAAGCTGTGGTACATATATACAATGGAGTATTACTCAGACATTAAAAAGAATACATTTGAAGCAGTTCTAATGAGATGGATGAAACTGGAGCTGATTATACAGAGTGAAGTAAGCCAGAAAGAAAAATACCAATACAGTATACTTACACATATATATGGAATTTAGAAAGATGGTAATGATAACCCTGTATGCGAGACAGCAAAAGAGACACAGATGAATAGAATGGACTTTTGGACTCTGAGGGAAAGGGAGAGGGTGGGAGGATTTGGGAGAATGGCACTGAAACATGTATACTATCATGTAAGAAATGAATCACCAGTCTATGTTCGTACAGGATATATGATACTTGGGACTGGTGCACGGGGATGATCCAGAGAGTTGATATGGGGTGGGAGGTGGGGTGTGGGGTTCAGGATTGGGAACTCATGTACACCTGAGACAGATTCATGTCAATGTATGGCAAAACCAATACAGTATTGTAAAGTAAAATAAAGTAAAATAAAAATTAAAAAAAAAAAGAATAATATTGCATAAGAACCGAGAATGTTAGGTCCATGAATGAAGGTAAATTGGAAATGATCAATCAGGAGATGGCAAGAGTGAAAATCAACATTTTAGGAATCAGTAAACTAAAATGTATGGGAATGGATGAATTTAATTCAGATGACCATGATATCTACTACTATGGGCAAGAATCCATTAGAAGAAATGGAGTAGCCCTCATAGTCAACAAGAGAGTCCTGAATATAGTACTTATGGGCAACTTCAAAAATGACAGAATGCAAATCATTCAATAAAGGACAGAAATGGTAGGGACCTAACAGAAGGAGAAGATATTAAGAAGAGGTGGCAAAAATACACAGAAAAGATCTTCAAGTAATGTCTCTGCTTTTGAATATGCTGTCTAGGTTGGTCATAACTGTACAAAAAAGATCTTCATGACCCAGATAATCATGATGGTGTGATCACTCACCTAGATCCAGACATTCTGGAGTGTGAAGTCATGTGGGCCTTAGGAAGAATCACTATGAACAAAGCTAGTGGAGGTGATAGAATTCCAGTTGAGCTATTTCAAATTCTGAAAGATGCTGCTATGAAAGTGCTGCACTCAATATGCCAACAAATTTGGAAAACTCAGCAGTGGCCACAGGACTGGAAAAGGTCAGTTTTCATTCCAATCCCAAAGAAAAGCAATGCCAAAGAATGCTCAAACTACCACATAACTGCACTCATCTCACACACTAGTAAAGTAATGCTCAAAATTCCCCAAGCCAGGCTTCAGCAACACGTGAACCATGAACTTCCAGATGTTCAAGCTGGTTTTAGAAAAGGCAGAGGAACCAGATATCAATTGCCAACATTCTTGGATCATTGAAAAAGCAAGAGTTCCAGAAAACCATCCAACAAATTTGGAAAACTCAGCAGTGGCCACAGGACTGGAAAAGGTCAGTTTTCATTCCAATCCCAAAGAAAAGCAATGCCAAAGAATGCTCAAACTACCACATAACTGCACTCATCTCACACACTAGTAAAGTAATGCTCAAAATTCCCCAAGCCAGGCTTCAGCAACACGTGAACCATGAACTTCCAGATGTTCAAGCTGGTTTTAGAAAAGGCAGAGGAACCAGATATCAAATTGCCAACATTCTTGGATCATTGAAAAAGCAAGAGTTCCAGAAAACCATCTATGTCTGCTTTATTGACTATGCCAAAGCCTTTGACTGTGTGGATCACAAGAAACTGTGGAAAATTCTGAAGGAGATGGAAATACCAGACCACCTGACCTCCCTCTTGAGAAACCTATATGCAGGTCAGAAAGCAACAGTTAGAACTGGACATGGGACAACAGACTGGTTCCAAAGAGGAAAAGGAGTACGTCAAATCTGTTTATTGTCACTCTGCTTATTTAACTTATATACAGAGTACATCATGAGAAATGCTGGGCTGGAGGAAGCACAAGCTGGAATCAAGATTTCTGGGAGAAATATCAATAACCTCAGATATTCAAATGACACTACTTTTATGGCAGGAAGTGAAGAAGAACTAAAGAGCCTCTTGCTGAAAGTGAAAGAGGAGAGTGAAAAAGTTGGCTTAAAGCTCAACATTCAGAAAACGAAGATCATGGCATCTGGTCCCATCACTTCATGGGAAATGGATGGGGAAACAGTGGAAACTGGCTGACTTTATTTTTCTGGGTTCGAAAATCACTGCAGATAGTGATTGCAGCCATTAAATTAAAAGACGCTTACTCCTTGGAAGGAAAGTTATGACCAACCTAGACAGCATATTCAAAAGCAGAAACATTACTTGACAACAAAAGTCCGTCTATTCAAGGCTATGGTTTTTCCAGTGGTCATGTATGGATGTGAGAGTTGGACTATAAAGAAAGCTGAGCGCTGAAGAATTGATGCTTTTGAAATGTGGTGTTGGAGAAGACTCTTGAGAGTCCCCTGGACTGCAAGGAGATCCAACCAGTCCATCCTAAAGGTGGTCAGTCCTGGGTGTTCACTGGAAGGACTAATGTTGAAGCTGAAACTCCAATACTTTGACTACCTGATGCAAAGAGCTGACTCGTTGGAAAAGACCCTGATGCTGGGAAAGATTGAGGGCAGGAGGAGAAGGGGATGACAGAGGATGAGATGGTTGGATGGCATCATCGACTAGATGGACATGGTTTGGGTGGACTCTGGGAGTTGGTGATGGACAGGGAGGCCCAGCATGCTATGGTTCATGGTGTCTCAGAGTCGGACATTACTGGGCAACTGAACTGAACTCAAATCATTCAATATCACAGTAATCCAAGTCTATGCACCAACCACTAATGCTGAAGAAGCTGAAATTGAACAGTTCTATGAAGACATACAAGACCTTCTAGAACTAACACACACACACACACACACAAGATGTCCTTTTCTTCGTAGGGGACTGGAATGCAAGGACAAATTATTCAAAACAAATCTTGTTCTTTGCTTCCTGTTTTTAGTTTGGATCAAAGAAGGTACACTTTTTCAGCATCAGTTGGGTGGAGGAAAAAGAAGTGATCTTTGGGAACTTAACTGTCCACCCAGGAAAGTAAACTACATGTGTGTCTTATAGGAAATGAAGGAGAAATGAAACTTCATAGACCCAAGAGCCAGAGTTAGGGTAATCACACTCTAGAAATAGATTAGTCTTTCTCTCTTGCCGCCCTCCCTTTCTCATGTTTTTCTCTTCCTCCTTGCTCCCTGCTCCTTCTCTCCCACTCCTCTCCCTCTGCCTCTTCCTTTTACTTTCTTCTTCCTCTCTCTCTATATATTTTTCTTTTTGATGTATTTATGAAAATTTATCAGAAAATAGAGGGGCTTATTTATATAAGAAAACCATATTTCTCAATGCTTATAGTTTCTGTCTATAGAAAAATGGAAACACTGATGGTTGACTCAGATGATATTAAATTAAAAATCTCTTGTTTGTTTTATTTTGTGTGATGGTAGAGAGAGGATTTTCAAGTATACCAGAAACGGACAGCCAGCAGATATGTAATTATGTAATCAGATTTGAAGTATGCATTCATTAATCATTCAACAGATATTCCTTGAACTCTGACATGTGATAAGCAGTTACACATTTCCCCAGAACTCAAGTCTTTCACAGAAGGGCTTGATATTCACATGTGCTGATAATACTTGATGGCTTTTTGCAGCCCTCTTTTTTGGGAACAAAATATGTGTTAATATTTAGCTTCTAAAGAACAACTGTTTGAGCTGTTAGGCTCTGTAAAAGTAACATGATGCATTGGTCATATTTTGAAGGATTCTTTTTCATAACTTTTTTCCAAATTAAATTTTGCTAGTGGATTCCTTTTTCCTCACAGTTAACTGTACATGCATCTTGCTGACAACAGCAGGAAATTACATTTAAGAAAACACATTTACAGGAAACTATAGGCCTTAATTACTGAATTACTGTCCTTATTTCTTGAGCATTTTCTTGATGTATTTATTTTATAAATAAAATAAAATGCATAATTATCTATGTATGTATGCTTTTTTCTTTTTTTAGTTTGTTTTGCTTTACAATACTGTATTCGTTTTGCTATACATTGACATGAATCAGCCATGAGTGTACATGAACTCCCAATCCTGACCCCCACCTCCCCTCTCCCGCCCCACACCCTCTCTCTGGATTATCCCTGTGCATCAGTCCCAAGCATCCTGAATCCTGCATCAAACCTAGACCGGCGATTCGTTTCACTTATGATATCATACATGTTACACTGCAACTCTCCCAAATCATCCTACCCTCTGCCTCTCCCACAGAGTCCAAAAGGCTGTTCTATATATCTGTGTCTCTTTTGCTGTCTCGCATACAGGTTTATCATACAATCTTTCTAAATTCCATATATATGTGTAAGTATACTGTATTGGTGTTTTTCTTTCTGGCTTACTTCACTCTGTATAATCGGCTCCAGCTTCATCCACCTCATTAGAACTGATTCAAATGTATTCTTTTTAATGGCTGAGTAATACTCCATTGTGTATATGTACCACAGCTTTCTTATCCATTCATCTGCTGATGGACATCTAGGTTGCTTCCATGTCCTGGCTATTATAAATAGTGCTGTAACTCAAAATGGTTTAAAGATCTAAATGTAAGACAAGAAACTATAAAACTCCTAGAGGAGAACATAGGCAAAATACTCTCTGACATAAATCACAGCTGGATCCTCTATGATCCACCTTCCAGAATACTGGAAATAAAAGCAAAAATAAACAAATGGGATCTAATTAAAATTAAAAGCTTCTGCACAACAAAGGAAACTATAAGCAAGGTGAAAAGACAGCCTTCTGAATGGGAGAAAAAATAGCAAATGAAGCAATTGACAAACAACTAATCTCAAAAATATACAAGCAGCTTATGCAGCTCAATTCCAGAAAAATAAATGACCCAATCAAAAAATGGGCCAAAGAATTAAATAGACATTTCTCCAAAGATGACATACAGATGTATATATGTATGTATGCTTTCTGAATGCCAGAGATGGTTTGTTCTATAACAAAGAACAGAGGAAAGTGGACTGATCTCAGAGACTTAAAAGTGATAATGTGAGAAAAAAAGAACAAAGTCTATCATTTAAAGGCAACTGAAACAGGAACCAGGCAGTCTGACTTCTAATCCCAACTCTTGGGACCAATGAGTTAAACCATTTTTATTAAGGCATCTATCTTTTCTGTACTTCTTCTCTATTAGTTGCTAACATTTATTGAACCTTTATCATGTTCCAGATACTGTTTTAAATTAGAATTTTTCATGTGCTTTTTCCTACAACTATCTCAGTTGGCACTGTGATTATGTCTACTTTACAGATGAGGAAATTGAGGCACAGAGAAACTAAGTACCTTGCCCAAGGATGCCCAGTTAGTAAGTAGCGAGCTTGTTGTCACTACTCTTTATTGTGACCTTATGATACCTTCTATCAAATCACTCTAATGAAAACACAATGAGATAATGAGTTATAACAACCTAAAATTGTACTTTTTACCTTTCAGGTTATTATAAACAATAATTATTATATATCAATAATTATAAATTATAATTATAAACACAATATTTAGCTATCTACACAGAACTATATAAAATTATCTTAAAAGTAAGATATAACATTGTTTAATACCATTCTCCTCCAAGTTTGGCTGTTAAAAGTTTGCTGTGTATACTTTCAGAGATTTGCTATACTCATATGACATATATTTTTAAAACAAAAATGAAATATTTTCCCACAGTTTGCTATTAAAACAAAGCAGTTTATGACATACATCTTCTCCATCACTACATATAAATTTCAGTTCAGTTCCGTTGCTCAGTCATGTCCAACCCTTTGTGACCCCATGGACTGCAGCATGCCAGGCCTCCCTGTCCATCACCAACTCCCAGAGCTTACTCAAACTCATGTCCATTGAGTCAGTGATGCCATTCAACCATCTCATCTTCTGTCATCCCCTTTTCCTCCTGCCTTCAATCTTTCCCAGCATCAAGGTCTTTTCCAGTGAGTCAGTTCTTCACATCAGGTGGCCAAAGTATTGGAATTTCAGCTTCAGCATAACTCCTTCCAATGAATATTCAGGACTGATTTCCTTTAAGATGTCCGTTTTTGCAGTCCAAGGGACTCTCAAGAGTCTTCTCCAACACCACAGTTCAAAAGCATCAATGCTTTGGCACTAAGCTTTCTTTATAGTCCAACTCTCACATCCATATGTGACTACTGGAAAAAGCATAGCTTTGACTAGATGGACCTTTGTTGGCAAAGTAATGTCTCTGCTTTTTAATATGCTGTCTAGGTTGGTCATAACTTTTCTTCCAAGGAGCAAGCGTCTTTTAATTTTATGGCTGCAGTCACCATCTGCAGTGATTTTGGAGCCCCTCAAAATACCATCAGTCACTATTTTCACTGTTCTCCATCTATAAGTGATGGGACCAGATGCCATGATCTTCGTTTTCTGGATGTTGACCTTTAAGCTAAGTTTTTCACTCTCCTCTTTCACTTTCATCAAGAGGCTCTTTAGTTCTTCTTTGCTTTCTGCCATAAGATTATTGATATTTCTCCCAGCAATCTTGATTCCAGCTTGTGCTTCATCCAGCCCAGCATTTCTCATGATATACTCTGTATATAAGTTAAATAAGCAGGGTGACAATATACAGCCTTGACATACTCCTTTCCCGGTTTGGAACCGGTTTGTTGTTCCACTCCCAGTTGTTGCTAATTGTTGCTTCCTGACCTGCATACAGATTTCTCAAGAGGTAGGTCAGGTGGTCTGGTATTCCCATCTCTTTAAGAATTTTCGAGAGTTTGTGGTGATCCACATAGTCAAAGGTTTTGGCATAGTCAATAAAACAGAAATAGATGTTTTTCTGGAACTCTCTTGCTTTTTCAATAATCCAATGGATGTTAGCAATTTGATCTGTGGTTCCTCTGTCTTTTCTAAAACCACCTTGTACATCCAGAAGTTCATGGTTCATGTACTGTTGAAACCTGGCTTGGAGGATTTTGAGCATTACTTTAGTAGCATGTGAGATGAATGCAATTGTGCTGTAGTTTGAGCATTCTTTGGCTTTGCCTTTCTTTGGGATTGGAATGAAAACTGACCTTTTCCAGCCCTGTGGCCACTGCTGAGTTTTCCAAATTTGCTGTCATATTGAGTGCAGCACTTTCACATATAAATTTACCAATTTTTAAAAAGAATTGCCTGAAGTTCCATTTATTTACATACAATTCATTTAACTGTGCTTTTAGTAATGGTAGTTTATACTGTTCCTAAATTTTCATTATTATAGCAATGTAACAGTGAAGTACTCGGTGCATATATCCTGGTGTACTTGCGCACATATTTCTAGGGAACAAATTTCTAGAAGTAATAACATACTTTTGAAAATCACAAAAGAGTAATTTTAATTTAAAATTTAATTTAACATTGGGATTTTAAATCACCTTACCAAGGTACCAGATGATCTTTTTCTACAAATATTTAAAGGGAGATAGGATCTCATTATTTGCCCATCTGAGAGGCAGAAGTTGGGCTGACTCCTCCGAATGATCCTGTCTCTACATCTTATAGCAATAAGTGAATTTAAGACCAGTGACATTCTTTATCGTTCTGTATCAGTAACATTCAGGGTTATCTCCTACCTATAGGACAGGCTTATGCCAACTATGGCATGAGTTCATCTTGCTTTTGAAGGAATTTTCAACTATTTTTACCATGTCTAATTATAAAGTCTTTTCTTTGAGTGAGGCTATGATACAAATTCATAATACCATAAACTGCCTATCAAGGAGAAATTCGTGTCAGAAGAACATGTCAGGGAGATTCCTAGATTGTTTGTTTTATCTTACATTAAAAAAATAACATATAAATATGTCTGCATGTTTCCAAAGGGAAATTAATGAACATAATTTCCCATTATTTGGGAAATAATATAATTATTATAATGTAATGTATATATTATTATTTAGAGAATATGTAATAGCATATGATTATTTTAAAATTGAATATAACATAATTTAAGGTCTTCTTATCAGTTTCATGGCCTTGGGCAACCACTTTATTTCTCTGGACCTCAGTTTGTAAAAGAAGAATAATCAGTTATTTTCCACCTTTCCAGATGTTTTGAGAATTAAAATGCATACCTAAAAGAGTTCCAAAAAGTTTAAGAGCTAGAAAACCATAACTAAAAGCCTGTGGCAGATACTCTCAATTGTCTGTTCAACTGTAATTCTCCCCTCATGCCATTTATGTACTGAACCCAGTTGTACCCAGTAAGGCCATGGACTTAAGGGGTGTCTGGGTCTGTCCTCAGTCCGAGGAATGAATCTTTAGTTGTCCTAAGGCAATTAGTTCTACTCTTCTTGGCTGGAATGGGTTTAAGAACAGGCACATGAATCTCTTCTGGCCAGGAGACTTGAGGGAGCCTCTCTGAGGCACTCTTGAGAAAGGGGAGGGGCAGAAGCCAGAGACATGTGGAGGCTGTGCCGTGAGGATGTGATCCAAAAGTCTTTGTTGTTTAAGAACATTTACTTGTGTTGTTGGTTAACAGTAACTGGAAACATTCTTTTTTAACAAAGAATTTTATTGGAGTATAGTTGATTTACAATATTGTGTTAGGTCTGCTGTACTAACAAAGTAAATCGGATATACATATACACGTAAACGCTCATTTTTAGATTTTCTCACATAAGTCATTACAGAGTATTGAGTAGATGTCCGTGTGCTATATAGTAGGTCCTTATTATCTATTTTATGTAAGTAGTGCATGAAGCATTCTAGTTGGTAAATAATTGCTAGTTCAGAGAATTTCCTCAGCCATATTTACTAATCCCTCAAAGCCTGTTTTGCTGAACCAAAGTGAAAGTTTGAATTATTATCCAACAGATTCAGATAATGTAGAGTACATCTAAATAATTTGGGCTCAAAGTCTTTCAGCAATAACAATTTGAGTGGGGAAAAAAGGAGGGTCTGAATTTTCTTTTCCTTTGACTGTGTAGATAAGTTGAGAATGTTATTAAAAAATGAAATTCAGAAGTAAATACAATGTGTACTTTCCCCCCCAAAGTTGTTACTATTGTAATACCATAACAGGGAGAAGAAATTAAAACCTCACAGCCACCAACGCACATGAACTGTTTTAAATAGTGAGGGCTGATGCAGACAAATTGGCCTGTCTTCTAAAAGTTCAGAATTTCCAAATATAAACAGTTTAACTTCATTGCATTCTAATCTTGAGAAGAGTGTTCTAAATTTATGAGAAGTTATCTGGCATATATAACTTAAACTGTTAAGTTTATAGTTTGGTTTCAAAGAGACAACTTTGTTTAGGCTGTCATTGTAAAACCCTTTGGATCTGAAATTATAATCTTTTTCATGAAAGAAATTAACTAGACACTCATTAATTAACAGAACTCTTATGGAAATGGGTCCAACCTAGATAACCAAAGCTTTTCTGGATTTTTAGCCAAAGTTTTACATTAGTTCATTCATAGGTAACACTTTCTAAAAAGTATGATATTTAACTTCATGATATAATACATTTAAACTCGAAGGTTCAAATGATATGATATGCTGCTTTCTCAATATTGTACATTAGTTCTTTTAGTTAAAAATGGTATATGCTGATATGGATGATTCTGACATCTGTAAGATCCTTCTGGATCAGAAAAGTTATAATCATCCTTATCAAATGCATCCAATGTAATTATTACTTGTCCATATTTTCTAGCTGTGACTCAGAAATCTTCTATCCTTTTACTTAATATCCACTTCTTTGTTGCCATCAAATCTGTAGTGTGATTTTAAAAGAAAGTCTTTATAAGACTGTCTCAACACCTAGAATTTCTTTTCTTTCAGAAACTTCCCAGTCTTAGCATTAGTTTTTCAGCTTATGTCCTTCTAAAGTACTCATGTCTTTAGTACTTTAGCTTGTGAAATGCTGAGTATTAAACATCCATCTTTCTGTGTTACTCTGTATCTCTCCCTGAAAGGTCTATATTTCAGTCTCTGTGATATCCCTACCTTTTGTTATTTTGTACCTAGGAAGAAAGTATTAATATATTAACATTCTCTTTACAGATGAGGCAAAACAAGATAACAATTTTTTTTGTGTTAATTTGTTTGTCTGGTTCTTAACTCCCCATCCCTGCTCCTTTCTCATTTTCATTCTATAACTGTCCAGGTTCTACCTCATGCCTTTCCTTTATCTATTAGTCAGCTTTTGCTGTACAATAAAGAATTTCAAAGTAGTGACTTAACACCAACAAGTACTTATTTTTCTCAACCATGGGTCTGTTGGTGAGCTAGGCGTGGTTTCAGCCTGTACATTAGGTCCAGATCTGTTCCACAAACCTCCTTGTTCTCCTTGAATGGAGTATGTGAATCTCAAGGTATATGACAGAGATGCAAAATTCACAGCCAAATCCTAAAGCAAGGCCAAAGCCTTTCCTTGAATTATATCTGCTACAGTTCATTGGCTAAAGTAATTCACATGGCTGGGACGGAGGATCCTGGAAGGCTGCAGTCCATGGGGTCGCTGAGGGTCGGACACGACTAAGCGACTTCACTTTCAATTTTCACTTTCATGCATTGGAGAAGGAAATGGCAACCCACTCCAGTGTTCTTGCCTGGAGAATCCCAGGGACGGGGAAGCCTGGTGGGCTGCTGACTATGGGGTCGCACAGAGTCGGACATGACTGAAGTGACTTAGCAGCAGCAGCAGCAACACCAATATCATTGTGTGTGTGTTGGGGGGTGGGGGGGAACAGACTCTGTTTACTTGGTGGGAGATACTATAAAGTCACATATAATTCTATAACAAGCTAGGAGAGAAGAACTGGAGACAATAATCCAGTCTATCTGAACTCTGCACATTCTCCTCGGGTACTGGAGCATATACATTCTATTTATCTCATGGCTTCAGGATCTAAGGTAGAAGAGAAGCAAAACGGAATCATAGATAATACAAGCCCATTTAAACTCAATATTAGACCTTGTGAACAAAATACCATATTAATTTTTTTTCCCCAACAAAAAGTGGGGAAAAACAAGAGAAATAAGTAATAGTGTTTCATGGTATTCTGACAAAAACATTCAGACCATGGTTCTTAGGAACCCTATTCATCTTAAAAATGAAATGCTTCATGTGTATCTTAAAAACATAAACATAATTTTTATTGAATGCTGCACGGTAAGCACAGTGTGAATTCTTTGAGTGTTATCTTTTAAACTTCTTATAAACTCTGTGAAGTTTACAGATAAGAAACCGAAATCTTGAAAGGTTAAGTTTTCACATACGTAAGAAAAGATTAATTGTTCTGTAGCCACGGCAACAAGGAATCAACAGAACTGGTTTTAAATCCAGTCCCTTAATCAACAACTGCTGCAGTGAATGTGCTTTATAAACCAACCAATCAGGGACAACCCTTTGCTTTTGAAAGTCAGCCAATAAGAATCCACTCCAACAAACACATTTCTGGGTTTCAACCAATTAACAGCAGCCTTTACCGCCCACCCCTACCAGGCTTCTACAGATGCCTCTGAAAGTCTTCATGAACAGCATGCTTCCCCTAAATGCTTTCGAAGACTAGCTGAGCCTGTTGAGCCTGTGCCTGATTAGCATTACTCTCTCTTGCTATATAAACAATACATTCTGCTTTGTCTCCTTAAATCGGATCGTATGTAATGGTCTTGTCTCTCTCTCTTTCTTTTTTTTAAAGTTTTTATTGGAGTATGCTGCTGCTAAGTCACTTCAGTCGTGTCCGACTCTGTGCGACCCCGTAGACGGCAGCCCGCCAGGCTCCCCCATCCCTGGGATTCTCCAGGCCGAACACTGGAGTGGGTTGCCATTTCCTTCTCCAGTGCATGAAAGTGAAAGTGAAGTCGCTCAGTTGTGTCTGACTCTTAGCGACCCCATGGACTGCAGCCCACCAGGCTCCTCTGTCCATGGGATTTTCCAGGCAAGAGTACTGGAGTGGGGTGCCGTTGTGATTACAGTGTGTGTTCGTTTCAGGTATACAGCAGAGTGAGTCAGTTAAATATGTACATATATCTATTCTTTTTTTTGACTTTATTCCCATGTAGGTCATTACAGAGTATTGAATAGAGTTTCTTGTGCTATATAGTAGATTCTTATTAGCTATCTCTTTTATATATGGTAGTCGGCATCCGGTTCCATCACTTCATGGAAAATGGGAAAAAGTGGAAATAGTGGCAGATTTTATTTTCTTGAGCTCTAAAATCACTGCAGATAGTGACTGCAGCCACTAAATTAAAAGGCACTTGCTCCTTGGAAGTGACAGACCTATTAAAAACAGACATCACTTTACTGCCAAAAGTCCACACAGTCAAAGCTATGGTTTTTCCAGCAGTCATGTGCAGATGTGAGAGTTGAACCATAAAGATGGCTGATCACAGAAGAATTGATGCTTTTGAACTGTGATGCTAGAAAAGACTCTTGAGAGTCAGTTGGACTGCAAGGAGATCAAACCAGTCAATCCTAAAGGAAATGAACCCTGAATATTCACTGGAAGAACTGATGCTAAGTACTTTGGTCACCTGATGCAAAGAGCTGACTCACTGGAAAAGACCTTGATGCTGGGAAAGATTGAAGGCAGAAGAAGAAGGGATTGACAGAAGATAAGATGATTGGATGGCATCACCAACTCAATGGGCTTGAATTTGAGCAAACCCTGGCAGATAATTTTGAAGGACAGAGGAGACTGATGTGCTGGAGTTCATGGAGTCACAATTATTGTTCAGTTAGTGACTGAACAATAAATGTGTATATGTCAATCTCAATCTCTTAATTTATCTCTCTGTCTCCCCTCCTTGATATCACTTATATGCGGAACCTTAAAAAACGGTGGTACAAATAAACTTATTTATAAAACAAAAATGGAAAAACAGATGTAGAAAACAAACTTGTGGTTACCAAGGGGAATCTTATGGTTCTTTGACAGCAACTTACCCAAGTTTACAAAACTGGCAAATGATAGCGTCAAGCAACAAATTCTATCTCATTTCAGAGCCTAAACTCTCACCCAACACTCTGTCCAGCTTCTCCTCATTTCAAGATAACCACTGCCCCAGTACTCTTCCTTGAGAAAGTTAAGCCTTTGGGGTAATTCAATCTTTGCTTTGTTATTTAATTTTGTATATCTTATCTATCCAGTTAACTTGTGAGTTCAGTTATGCAAGTTTACATTCTCAGTGGTGACTGATTTATCCATTATTCATTTGTTAATTTAAGATATACTCAGTGCAGTGCTTAACATATGCTAGGCATCCAGATAGTCATGAAATTAAGACTTTCAGGTCAGTTCAGTCACTCAGTTGTGTCTGACTCTTTGCGACCCCATGGACTGCAGCACGCCAAGCTTCCCTGTCCATCACCAACTCCTGGAGCTTACTCAAATTCATGTCCATCCAGTCGGTGATGCCATCCAACCATCTCATCCTCTGTTGTTCCCTTCTCCTCCTGCCTTCAATCTTTCCCAGCATCAAGGTCTTTTCCAATGAGTCAGTTCTTCACATCAGGTGGCCAAAGTATTGGAGTTTCAGCTCGACATCAGTCTTTCTAATGAATATTCAGGATTGATTTCCTTTAGGATGAACTGATTGGATCTCCTTGCTGTCCAAGGGACTCTCAAGGGTCTTCTCCAACATCACAGTTCAAAAGCATCAATTCTTCGGTGCTCAGCTTTCTTTATAGTCCAACTCTCACATCCATATGTGACTACTGGAAAAAGCATAGCTTTGACTAGATGGACCTTTGTTCACAAAGTAATGTCTCTGATTTCTAATATGCTGTCTAGGCTGGTCATAGCTTTTCTTTCAATGAGCAAGTGTCTCTTAATTTCATAGCTGCAGCCACCATCTGCAGTGATTTTGGAGCCCCCCAAAATAAAGTCTGCCACTGTTTCCACTGTTTCCCCATCTATTTGCCATGAAGTAATGGGACCGGATGCCATGATCTTCGTTTTCTGAATGTTGAGCTTTAAGCCAAGTTTTTCACTCTCTTTTACCTTCATCAAGTTCTTCTTTGCTTTCTGTCACAAGGGTGGTGTCATCTGCATATCTGAGGTTATTTATATTTCTCCTGGCAACCTTGATTCTCAAAAACTGGCAGTTTATCAGCAATCTTAAATGTGCTATCACATAGACAATGCCAAGATGCAGTGGGACGTGAGAGGAAAGCACGCCCAAGTCTGTCTTTAGCATTGAGCCCTCAATAATAAAGTGCTGTGTGACTGACATTTGTGTCTTAGTTTTCTGGAGCAGTTATTTTAGAGCAGAGAAAGAGTCCTCAAAGCCACTGAAACACTCCAAAAGACAAGTAGTGAATCAGAAACTGCACTAACGCAAATTTTTGTTATTTGGGAGAAGAGTACATCATAAATATGTAGTTTATTAAGTGATAACACATTTAAGACACCATTTTTAATTAAAATGTTTTAATACAAATTTTAAAGGATATAACTCCATTTACAGTTATTATAAAATATTGGCTATGTACTCATTTCGTACAGCATATTTTTGAGTGGGAATTTGCACCTTCCACTTCCCCATCTCTTGATGCCTCTTCCCTCACCAAACAACCACAAGCTTTTCTCTGTCTGTGAGTCTGCTTCTTTATTTTTTCATATTCACTGTATTCAATTTTCTGTTTCTATTTATCTAAATGTTTAGTTTAAAATTTTTGTCATCAAATGCAGTTATAGTTGTCTAACATTCAGTGTTACAAGTTTCAGATGACTGATGCAAAAGGTTGAGAAAATATACATTAAAAAAAATCTTTCAAGATATTTAACAAAATAGGAACTGGCTTAAAAAGGAGACATCAAGTCTAAGTGATCCTCAATTTCCACTTATTTAGAATCCTTTTTATTTTTGGTGCAAAGCTATTTTTCTGGATTACTTCCCACTCTTTTTCATTGTTACTTTACCAGTTTTGAAATATGATGTAATCACTTAATGAAAGTTTTGTCCACAAATAAAAAGATCTCTAGTTTATACAGAAGATATGAGTGCTCTAGACACAAAAGCAATGTTTTCATTTATGATGATAGGAGAAAAAGAAATCCTTGTACACTGTTGGTAGGAATGTAAATTGGTGCGGCCACTGTGGAAAATAGTATGGAGGTTTCTCAAAAAGACTAAAAACAGAACTACCATGAGCTGAGTATATATCTGAAAAAATAAAAGAACACCAATTTGAAAAGATACATGCATTCCAATATTCGTAGCAGGATTATTTACAATTGTAAAGATAGGAAGCAACCTAAGTGTCCATCAACAGTTGAATGGATTAAGATGTGGTATATATACTCAATGGAATATGGCTTAATTGAAAAAAAAAATGAAATTTTGTCATTTGAAGCAACATGGATGGACTTGGAGGGTATTTTGCTAAGTGAAATAAATCAAACAGAGAAAGACAAATATTGTATAATATCACTTATATATAGAATCTAAAAAATATACCATGCCAGTGAATATTAAAAAAAAAGAAAAAGATACAGAGAACAAACTAGTGGTTACCAGTGGAGAAAGGGAAGGGATGAGGGACTATATAGGGGTAGGGGATTAAGAGTACAAGCTATTATGATAAATTAAGGTTCAGGAATATATTATACAATACAGGGAATATAGCCAATATTTTTTAATAACTAGAAATGGAGTATAACATTTACAGTTGTGAATCACTATGTTGTACACTTGTAGTTTATTGTACATCAGCCGTACTTCAATTAAAAAACAATAAACCAAAAAATTCTTATCAATTCAGATGATGATAAAAGCTATAGAAAAAAAATAGCAGGAAAGAGGGATAAGGTAAAAAGATTTGTTGCTGTTTAGTTGCTAAGTTGTGACCAACTCTTTTGCGACCCCATGAACTGTAGCCCACCAGGCTCCTCTGTCCATGAGATTTCCCAGGAAAGAATATTGGAGTGGGTTGCCATTTCCTTCTCCAGGGGATCTTCTCAACCAGGGGTCAAACTCACATCTCCGCATTGGTAGGCAGGTTCTTTATCACAGATCAATCAGGGAAACCCATGGGAAGAGGATAAAGCGAAACTATTTCAATAAGACCCTTAGGAAGAGTGCCACGAAGAGAACTGCAGATGGAGTAACACCAAATGGGGAGGTGGGTGGGCTTGATCTGTTTGAGGAAGAGCAATTAGGCCAGTGCCAAGAGCAGGGGATGAAGGAGCAAAGCCAGAGGATGAGACTCAAGAGAAGCCAGTTGACTCTTAATTGTCTGATCTGTGAATCAGCACTTTTACACTAACTTTTCAAGAGGCTTGTAAAGTGATGAGTCTAACCAATATCTCCTTTATGGCCATGGCTACTGTCAAAGACCTTTTAAATAAAGATAGGCAAGAAGTGTAAAACTCAATGGACCTGGAGGTAAATACTCAAATGCAAGTCCTGCCATAATTTGCTACATCATTTGCCTTCTTTGGGCTTCCCTGGTAGCTCAGATGGTAAAGTATCTGGCTGCAATGCAAGAGATCCAGGTTTGATCCCTGGGTCAGGAAGATCCCCTGGAGAAGGGAATGGCTACCCACTCCACTATTCTTGCCTGAAGAATTCCATGAACAGAGGAGCCTGGCAGGCTAGCACACACTGAGCGACTAACACTTTCACTTTGCCTTCTTTAAGGTTCTTTCACCTTTTCTATGAAATAAGGATGATACTAGCTGTTTCTCAGGGTTTTCATGAAGACTGAGGGAGATGAGATATGTGAAAGCAATCTTAAGTTGGACATTTTTAGTAATTGTTGTCAGTCAATAAATCTTTGTTTGATCCTGTCCAGTGTGAATGTGGGTTTTGCCCCTTCAGATGTCCCAGGTGCTGTTGCTTCATCTCTGTCTGGCAAGGTGTTCGGAGTAACTTAGGTTGTAACTGGAAGGAGACAAGAAAAAGGGTTGATGTTCATCTTTATCTTTCTACCATGACCTTCAACTTCATTCCTCACCTGCCAGCAACAGAATGTGAGAGACCGTCTTGATCAGTGTGGTCTTCAGTTAACCTCTGATTAAATATAGTTTATTTTCCTTACTGTCAGGGCAAGCAATGTAATGGATGGTGTGACTCCTGCTGTTGGGAAGAAATAGCTGCTAAATATGAAATGTGCAGTGTATGTACAGCCTTAAAATGTATGTATATTGAAATGCTTTAAATGTATGTATGTTGAAATGTATGTATATTGAAATGCTAGTGTGTCATAGGCATCTATTATAGTCTATGGAATTCAGGGCTTTTAAAATGAAAATAATATTTTTTTGTCATGAACTGTCATGAATTTTCTTATAGTGAACATGGACTATTTGTCATGTACTTGAAACTTTATGTGCAAATAAGAATAATACTTTCTTTAATCTAATTGCCAAATATAGTAGTGATGGAGTATCTACTGTATGAAGATTACTGTATTCTAAAGAAAACTAAATGTATCTAGTTAAGAAAACTGGTTTTGCTGTGCGATCTTGGGGATTCTCATCTCTTAAATGGTCTTAACAAAAACTGCTTGTTATAAGGAATAGTAATACAATGTTCTTAAAACTATATAGAAAGAATTTGGTACATAATGCCATATAATTGAATTTTGGTAAATAATGTTAACTTTTCTGATTTTCTCCTTGTTTTTGGTGAACATTCACTCATCTGTTAAGACTTTTTTCATGTCTTTGAAAAAAATAATTGTAGGCTTTATGCTTTCTTAGCACTTGTTACATTCTTCCATTAAGTATTTATTTGTTGTCATTTAACTATGTATTTATTTTCCTAATTAGGCTGTATATGTTTTACCATTGTACTCTAGTGTCCAATTGCTAAAATAAAATAGCATCAGAAATGTAGCAGACATTCAAACACTTTTTTCCTCAAGAATTTGATGAGAACATGCAAAACCTTGCTTGTGTGGCCTCATTTTCCATCACTTGTACCTCAGTCCCCTTGAACTAGAGATGCCACATGCAGTTGTGTAACATACCAGGCACTTTTACTCCTTGTTCCCATACCCACTTCCACATGGCTTTGCAGCTGGTACATGTTCTGACTAGTCTACGCTCACTCCGTCCACTCCCTCCCTCAACATGCGTACATGCTGCCTCACTCCCACCTGTCCTGCAATACATAATCAGACTCCATCCTTCTCCAAACAGCCTCTTAATTAAGACTCTCAGTTAAGAGCACCTCTAATATGTTTCCACTGGTGCCTTCTTCAAATAACAGTAACTAGTATTTCAAGTATTGTCGAAACACTTCCCTGTGTTGAATCATTTAATCCTCACAGTAGGTAGCAATTATTATTACCCTCAATTTCAGATGAGATTTTGAGCCTTAGGCTGAATGATTTCTTCACATGGCAAGTGGTGTGCCAGAATTCAAATCCAGATGGTCTGACTCCAAAGTCTGTATTCTTAAGACCTTTATATACTACCTCCTTCACTACAATGCATAATATCTTTGTCATTGAACTCATTGTCCATCGTTATAATTTTCTTTTTTTTTTCTTTTCATTTATTTACTTTTGGCTGCAGTTGGTCTTCATTGTTGCATGCAGGCTTTACTTTAGTTGCAGTGGGCAGGGCCTCTTCTCTACTTTCAGTGCACAGGCTTTTCATTGTGGTGGCTTCTCTTGTTGTGGGGCACAGGCTCTAGGCAATGAGCTTCAGTAGTTGTGGGCATGTGCGCTTCAGAGCCCAGTTGTGGTGCATGGGCTTGGTCCCACCACGTGGGATATCCTGGACTGGGGAATTGAGTGTCTTCCCTGCATTGGCAGGCAGATTCAGTGGTAACTGGACTACCAGGGAAGTCCAAATGTAATTTTCTGTTATTTATTTTGTCTTGCTATTATAAGACCGGTAAAGTCATCAGCACTGGGGACTTTCAAAGTATATAAATCATCTGAAAGCCGTGTAGTTATCTAGATATCTAGATATAGGTGAGTTCTGAAATAAATCTTGCAGGACAAATTGGTTGTGGAGTAGCAGCAACAGGGTAGACACAGTTTTTAGAGCAAAGTGGATGACATGAATTCTGAGTGGTTAAAAACATGAGATGAGGAGCTTATATTGGAAACTGAAATGTGACATGAAGTCTAGGGTAGTTTTGGTAACAGTGATTGATTGCATGCTTTGGGACTGTTGTTTAGTCACTAAGTCATGTCCAACTCTTTGTGATACCATGGACTGCAGCATGCCAAAGCTTCCCTGTCCTTCATTATCTCCTGCCGCTGCTGCTAAGTCGCTTCAGTCGTGTCCGACTCTGTGCGACCCCAGAGATGGCAGCCCACCAGCCTCCCCTGTCCCTGGGGTTCTCCAGGCAAGAACACTGGAGTGGGTTGCCATTTCCTTCTCCAATGCAAGAAAGTGAAAAGTAAAAGTGAAGTCTCTCAGTCATGTCTGACTCTTAGCGACCCCATGGACCGCAGCCTACCAGGCTCCTCCATCCATGGGATTTTCCAGGCAAGAGTACTGGAGTGAGGTGCCATTGCCTTCTCCCATTATCTCCTAGAGTTTGCTCAAATTCATGTCCATTGAGTGGGTGATGCCATCCAACCATCTCATCCTCTGTCACTCCATTCTCCTCCTTCCCTCAATCTTTCCCAGCATCAGGGTCTTTTCTAACGAGTTGGCTCTTCACTTTGGGTGGCCAAAGTATTGGAGATTCAGTTTCAGCATCAGCTTTCTGGTGAGTATTTAGGGTTGGTTTCCTTTGGGATTGACTGGATTGATCTCCTTGTAGTCCAGGAGACTCTTGAGCATCTTCTACGGCATAATTCGAAAGCATCAATTCTTCAGAGCTCAGCCTTCTTTATGGGCCAATTCTCACATTTGTACATGCCTACTGGAAAAACCATAGACTTCCCCGGTGGCTCAGACAGTAAAGCGTCTGCCTACAGTGCAGGAGACCTGCATTCAATCCCTGGGTCAGGAAGACCTCCTGGAGAAGAAAGTGGCAACCCACTCCAGTATTCTTGCCTGGAAAATCCTATGGACAGAGGAGCCTGGTAGGCTACAGTCCATGGGGTCACAAAGAGTTGGACACGACTGAGTGACTTCACTTTCACTGGAAAAACCATAGCTTTGACTATATGGACCTTTGTTGGCAAAATGATGTCTCTGCTTTTTAATATGCTGTCTAGATTTGTCAGAGCTTTCCTTCCAAGGAGCAAACATCTTTTAATTTCATGGCTGCAGTCACCATCCGCAGTAATTTTAGATCCCAAGAAAATAAAAAATCTGCCACTGTTTCCATTTTATTTGGACTGTGTATGCTGCCAAAGAAAAAAGTGAAGCAATTAACTAGTACGTTTTGTTGATATGAATGGACAAATGGATAATTCAAGCATGCACCACCCTTTCTATTGCAGTATTGGAATGACTAGACAAGATGTCTTAAATTAACAAGCAAAACATATGTTAAGTTGGTGTTTCCAATACATCAGATTCCTTTACAAGTTGTCACACTATGTACTAAATATTTTTCTTTAGATGAGTTTATATTTTGAAAAATGTACACACATTTATTTTTAAGAGTAATTAATATAAAAAGAAAATCATTTATCTTTTCATAAGGTAAAACTGTTCAAGATAAATATTTTGGTATAAACCATCTAAAATCATTCTATCATGCATAATAAACATACTGTGATTTGGAAACCATTGTATTACCTCATTAATACACTGTTACACCAGTATTTTCATACTTTATTGGCCAAGCCAGCAAGGCTAGGAGAAACTAAGTTGGTGGTTAAATACTGTTGCTCATAAGCAGAGCTGGGGTGAGTATCCAGGTTCTTTGGTCTAGTTTGCATTGGTTATGGACTAAAAGGAGACAACTGTTAGGGAAGGTGCTGAAAACAAAGAACCTAAAGCCGTTGGGTATATGTGTGCTCCCAGGGAGCAATGCACTATGGTGGCACTTCCCAGTGAATTCTGGCCAGATGGAGAGGCTCTGGCCTATTTAAATGTTCTGGATCACTCAACAGATTCCTAGAAGGACAGGTTGATACTGGGGTCTTCATCCTTTCATCTACCCATCCCTAGCTACTTAGATTCAATTCTAGTCTGAAACAAAAAGGAAGGCTAGGAACTGTTTTCAGTCTGGAGAGCTCTAACAATCTCTGAGGATAGTTTTATACTTATTTAAACCTAGAGAATCTTAAGTGGTGGTTTTGAGAGAGGAACCTTTGGGATTAGACCATGGAGCTATACCTCTGGGCTAGCCTAGGTCAAATGCTGGTGCTCCAGCTTTTTTCCCATAGTCTTTGAGAATCTAATCTAGTCACATAAATCCTAACATGACAGTCCTGAGATGTGAGATGACTTCAGATTAGGATGGGAGAATGAAATTTCAAATAGTTCCTGAGGGATTCCAAATCCTGGCCACAAGGCTAGTCGTCATATATCAAACTGAGAATTAAATAACATATTCCTTAAACACCTCATATTTAATTAAGTATGTGTGTGTGTCACTTCAGTTCTGTGTTGACTGTTTGTGACCGCATGGACTATAGCCCACTTGGCTTCTCTGTCCATGGGATTCTCCAGGCAAGAATTCGGGAGTGAGCAGCCATTCCTTCCTCCAGGGGATCTTCCCGACCATGGATCAAACCAGAGTCTCTTGCATTGCAGGCAGATTCTTTACTGCTGAGCCATCTGAGAAGCCCAGTTAAGTTTGCAATACATACTAATAGATGGGGAAACAGTAGAAACAGTGTCAGACTTATTTTTTTGGGCTCCAAAATCACTGCGGATGGTGACTGCAGCCATGAAATTAAAAGACGCTTACTCCTTGGAAGAAAAGTTATGACCAACCTAGATAGTATATTCAAAAGCAGAGACATTACTTTGCCGACTAAGGTCCGTCTACTCAAGGCTATGGTTTTTCCTGTGGTCATGTATGGATGTGAGAGTTGGACTGTGAAGAAGGCTGAGCGCCGAAGAATTGATGCTTTTGAACTGTGGTGTTGGAGAATACTCTGGAGAGTCCCTAGGACTGCAAGGAGATCCAACGAGTCCATTCTGAAGGAGATCAGCCCTGGGGTTTCTTTGGAAGGAATGATGCTAAAGCTGAAGCTCCAGTACTTTGGCCACCTGATGTGAAGAGTTGACTCATTGGAAAAGACCTTGATGCTGGGAGGGATTTGGGGCAGTAGGAGAAGGGGACGACCGAGGATGAGATGGCTGGATGGCATCACAGACTCAATGGACGTGGGTCTGAGTGAACTCCGGGAGTTGGTGATGAACAGGGAGGCCTGGCGTACTGCGATTCACGGGGTCGCAAAGAGTCGGACACGACTGCGCGACTGAACTGAACTGAAATGCTTATTAGAAAATACCTCAGCACTGAAAGTCTTTTCCACACAGGAGATTGTATACTGGGTTAAATCTATTTTCTATAGGTAACAGTGGCTCAATATTGTAACTTTTATATAGTTCAATCCAGTAATTTGGTGGAAAGTATGAGTTGGGCATCATGGCCTCTTGTCATAATTTAGTAATGAGGTGTTATTAAACTTGATCAAGCCCATGTACCTTCTTTGTATCTCAGTTTCTTCATCTCTTTGATATTGATATTGAAATATACTATTGATTATTAATACAACTTATAAATTTGATTAATTAAAATTGGAGAAAGAATGATTGCTTAAAATTTTATCCCGTAAAAATATTTCAAATATAAGATGTAAAGGAAACAAGTTTTATAGGTGAGTTTTTTTAATTTTGAAATAATTTAGATTCACAGTAGTTGTAAGAATAATGTAGAGTTACCTCTACATATTACCCAGTTTTCCACAAGAGAAACACCATGCGATATAGGACAATATCTCAACAGTTGTGCCAGGACTTGGATACTGGCCTGTAGTTTCCTTATTTGTGCTGTCTTTGTTTGATTTGATGTCAGAGTAATATAACATTGTAAAATTAATTGAGAGATATTTTCTCCTATTTTATTTTCTGGAAGAGCTTGTATAGATTCAGTGTTAATTCTTTAAAGTTTTAGTCAGATTCTCTAATGAAACCATCTGAGCCTGGAGATTTAGAAGGGAGTTTTTAAGCTATGACTTCAATTTTTTAAATAGTTGGAGGCCTGTTCTAGTGATCGATCTCATACTGGGTAAGTTGTGTTTCTTGAAGAATTGGCCCAATTATTGAAATTTGTCAAATTTGGGTGTAAGCTGTTTGTAGTATACCATTTTATCCTTTGGATTTTGCAAGGCCTGTGGCGATTTTTCCTGTTTATCTGGTATTCATAATTTATATCTTCTCTCTCTTTCTTTGTCAGATTTACTAACAGTTTGTCAGTTTCATTTATCTTTGCTAAAAACCAACACTGTTTCATTGATTTTCTCTAATGTTTTTCTGTTTTCAATTTATTGATTTCTGTACTTATCTTTGTTATTTTCTTTCTTCTGTCTTCTTTGAATTCATTTCATCTTTGATTTTTAGATTCTTGAAGCAAAGGTTAGATGATTTTTTTGAGACTTTCTTGCATTTAGTGACATAAATTTCTCCCTCAGTACTGCTATCTTATTAAAGTCTTTGAGGCTTTAATATGTTGCTTTTTCATTTTTGTTCAGTTCAATGTATTTTTAAATTTTCTTTGAGGCAAGGCTTCCTATTTGATCCATGAACTTTTTAGAAATATGTTTAGTTTATAAATTTTTTTTTCTATTTTTTGTCACCAATTTCAAGTTTGAACACATTTTTTTTCAGAGAACACACAGTATAATTTCAGTTTTTAAACATTTGTTAAGATTTCATTTTGGCCCAGGATATGGTCTTTCTTGGTATTTCTGTCTTGGTATTTGTTCTATGGGTGTTTTGAAACAACATATACTCTTCTGGTGTTGGATGAGGTTTCCTATAATTGCTGCTTGGTTTATGGAGTTGTCAAAGCTCTTTGCTATTTTTTGTCTACTTATTCTACTGATTGTTGAGTTATTAAAGTATATAATTATAATTGTGGATTTATGTGTTTCTTCTTTAAGTTCTGTCAATTTATGCTTCACCTATTTTGTAGCTCTGATATTTAATGCAGAGAATACACATTTAAGAGTTCTATGTCTTGATGGATTGACCCTTTTGCCATTATATAATGTCCTTTTTTTCTGATAATTTTCTTTGTTCCAGTGTCTACTTTATCTGATGTTATATGGTTGTTCTTCTTTTCCTTTGATTAATGTTTGCATGATATATTTTTCTATTCTTTTACTTTAAACCTGATAATATTGCTGTATTTGAAGAATTTCCTATAGACAGTATATACTTGGGTGTTTTTTAATACATTATGTCAGTTTTTGTCTTTTAATGTATTTAGACTACTTATATATGTTGTAAATATTGTTATACCAGGTTTAAATATACCATTTAAAATTTTATTTGTCTGGCTTCTGTTTTTCACTTCTCTGTTTTCTTTTTCCTATCCTAAGTTACTTGAACATCATTTAGAATTCCACTTTGAATTCTTGATATAGTCTTTGAATCTACCTTATAGTAAAGCTTTTTTAGTGTAGCTTATGTATAACATCACAGTCTACTAATGTCGTCATTTTATGAGTTTGAGTGAAGTATAGAAAACTTATCTCCTTTTACTCTCCCCTCATTTATAATTATCTGACATATTACTTCTATCTGTGTATTTAGAACCATAACAGACAATGTTGTAATTTTTGCTCCAACTGTTAAGCATAATTTAGAAAACTCAGGAGGAAAAAGAGAGCTGTATATACTCATATTTTTGTTTACTGTGTTCTTTTTCCCTAAAATCCAAAAGTTTTTTTTTTTTAATCATTTCCTTTCTGTTTCAGTTCAGTTCAGTTCAGTCGCGCAGTCGTGTCCGACTCTTTGTGACCCCA
>SJXQ01008479.1:183688-265883 GCA_006408695.1 Aepyceros melampus
TTCAACTTCAGCTTCTTCAGCATTACTGGTTGGGGCATAGATTTGGATAATTGTGATATTGAATGGTTTGCCTTGGAGACGAACAGAGATCATTCTGTCATTTTTGAGATTGCATCCAAGTACTGCATTTCGGACTCTTTTGTTGACCATGATGGCTACTCCATTTCTTCTGAGGGATTCCTGCCCACAGTAGTAGATATAATAGTCATCTGAGTTAAATTCACCCATTCCAGTCCATTTTAGTTTGCTGATTCCTAGAATGTCGACGTTCACCCTTGCCATCTCTTGTTTGACCACTTCCAATTTGCCTTGATTCATGGACCTGACATTCCAGGTTCCTATGCAATATTGCTCTTTACAGCATCGGATCTTGCTTCTATCACCAGTCACATCCATAGCTGGGGATTGTTTTTGCTTTGGCTTTATCCCTTCATTCTGTCTGGAGTTATTTCGCCACTGATCTCCAGTAGCATACTGGGCACCTATTGGCCTGGGGAGTTTCTCTTTTGCTATCCTATCATTTTGCCTTTTCATACTGTTCATGGGGTTCTCAAGGCCAGAATACTGAAGTGGCTTGCCATTCCCTTCTGCAGTGGACCACATTCTGTCAGACCTCTCCACCATGACCCTCCCATCTTGGGTTGCCCCGCAGGCATGGCTTGGTTTCATTGAGTCCGACAAGGGTATGGCCCTAGTGTGATTAGATTAACTTCTTTTATAATATATACGCTGGTGACCGATTCTTTTTCCCTTCATCAGAGAATGTCTTAATTTGTCCTTAATTCCTCAAGGATATTTTTCCTAAGTATAGGATTCTGGGTTGACACTTCTTTTCTCTCATCATCCTGGTTTCTAGTGAGAAATTGCTTATAGTTCTAATTGTATCTCTCCTGTAGGGAAGATATCTTTTTTCTCTGGTTGCTTTCAAGATTTTTATTTTTACTTATTGCTCAGAAATTTAATTATGATGTGTCTTGGCTTGAGTTTATTTAGACTTCTACTATTTGGGGTTCATTCAGATTTCTTAATGTCTAGGTTTATATTCATTTCCAAATTTGACATATTTTCAACATTCTTGGAAATGACCCTGATGCTGGGAAAGATTGAAAGCAAAAGGAGGAGTTGGCAGAGGATGAGATGGTTAGAAAGCATCACTGACTCAATGGACAAGAATTTTGAGCAAACTCCAGGAGATAGTGAAGGACAGGGATGCCTGGCATGCTGTAGTCCCTGGGGTTACAGAGTTGCATATGACTTAGCAACTGAACAACAAGAACCATTATTTCTTTTTTTGTGTGTAATTTATTTTTTATTTTTGCTTGCACTGGGTCTTTGTTGCCGTACATGGGCTTTCTCTAGTTGCAGTGAGTGGGGGCTACTATTTGTTGAGATGCACAGGCCTCCCGTTGTGGTGGCTTCTCTTGTTGCAGAATCAGGCTCCAGAGTGTATGGGCTTCAGTAGTTGCAGTCCATGGACTCTAGATCGTGGGCTCAGTGTTTGTGGTGTGTAGGTTCAGTTACTCCATGGCATGTGGAATCTTCTCAGACCAGAGATTGAACTTGAATCCCCTGCATTGGCAGGCGGACCACCAGGGAAGTTCCATTATTTCTTCAAGCACTTTTCAGCGTTATCTTTTTTTCTCCTCTCCTTTTAGGAATCCAATATTGTGAATGTTAGATCTTTTCTTATAATCTCATGCTGTACTGTGCTCTGCTTAATCAGTCCTGTTTGACTCTTTGTGATCCAGTGGACTATAGTCTGCCAGGCTCCTCTATCCATTGGGGTTGTCTAGGCAAGAATACTGGAGTGGGTTGCCATGCCCTCCTCCAGGGAATCTTCTCAATCCACAGATCGAACCCAGGTCTCCTGCATTGCAGATGAATTCTTTACCATCTGCTCCACTGGGCAAGCCCAAGAATACTGGAGTGGGTATCCCTTCTCCAGGGGAATTTCCCAACCCAGGAATTGAACCATGGGCTACTGCATTGCAGGTGGATTCTTTGCCAGCTGAGTCCTGTTTGACTCTTTGTGATCCAGTGGACTATAGTCTGCCAGGCTCCTCTATCCATTGGGGTTGTCTAGGCAAGAATACTGGAGTGGGTTGCCATGCCCTCCTCCAGGGAATCTTCTCAATCCACAGATCGAACCCAGGTCTCCTGCATTGCAGATGAATTCTTTACCATCTGCTCCACTGGGCAAGCCCAAGAATACTGGAGTGGGTATCCCTTCTCCAGGGGAATTTCCCAACCCAGGAATTGAACCATGGGCTACTGCATTGCAGGTGGATTCTTTGCCAGCTGAGCTACCAGTTCAGTCCAGTCACTCTTTCATGTCCAACTCTTTGTGATCCCATGGACCACAGTATGCCAGGACTCCTTGTACATCACCAACTCCCAGAGTTTACTCAAACTCATGTCCATTGAGTCTGTGATGCCATCCAACCATCTCATCCTCTGTTGTCCCCTTCTCCTCCTGCCCTCTATCCTTCCCAGCATCAGGGTCTTTTCAAATGAGTCATCAGGTAGCCAAAGTATTGGAGTTTCAGCTTCAATATCAGTCCTTCCAATGAATACCCAGGACTGATCTCCTTTAGGATGAACTGGTTGGATCTCCTTGCAGTCCAAGGGACTCTCAAGAGTCTTCTCCAACATCACAGTTCAAAAGCATCAATTCTTGAGTGCTCAGCTTTCTTTGTAGTCCAACTCTCACATCCATACATAACTACTGGAAAAACCATAGCCTTGATTAGACGGACTTTTGTTGGCAAAGTAATATCTCTGCTTTTTAATATGCAAGGAAGCCCATAATTCCATAAATTTTGTTAATCTAAGGTCTGTTAATTTTTTTTTAATTACTCTATTTTTCCTCTGTTATTCAGATTAGGTCACTTCTATTGTTCTATCTTGTAGTTCACAATTTCTTTCCTTTGTTATATCCATTCTCTTGGCTAGTGCATACATTGAACTTTGTACTTCGACTCTTTTGTTATTCTGTTCCAAACTTTCCATTTGATTCTTTTTTATTTCTTTGCTGAGATTTTCCAGTTTTTCATGTTTCAAGTGTGTTCATGCTGCTGCTAAGTCACTTCAGTCGTGTCCGACTCTGTACGACCCCATAGACGGCAGCCTACCAGGCTCCGTCGTCCCTGAGATTCTCCAGCAAGAACACTGGAGTGGGTTGCCATTTCCTTCTCCAATGCATGAAAGTGAAAAGTGAAAGTGAGGTCGCTCAGTCTTGTTCAACTCTTAGCGACCCCATGGACTGCAGCCCACCAGGCTCCTCCGTCCATGGGATTTTCCAGGCAAGAGTACTGGAGTGGGGTGCCATTGCCTTCTCCGAAGTGTGTTCATAGTTGCTTACTAATGCAACTTTAACATTGTTGCTTTAATATTTTTTTCAGATAATTCTATTTTCTCTGTCATCTTGGTGTTGGCATTTAATAAGATTTTTCATTAATTTTGAGATTTTTCTGTTTCTTGGTATGGCAAGTGATTTTTTTTTTTGAAACTGGCATATTTTTATATTATCCTGTAAGACTGCGGATCTTATTCAACCTTCAGTTTTAGCTGACTTTTGCTGGTATTGCTCAAGTAGTGGAGAGAAAGGGCCACCTTATTACTATCACAGAGATGTTCACTGCTTGGCCTCCAGTGGTACCAGAAGAAGGGACTTCTCATCACTTTAGTGTAGTGCTGGAAGTTATGGTTCCAAGCTGGCACTGCAGGGAAAGGGAAGGAGGAAATGTGCTTGTTACTGATCTTCAGAGGTGAAATTCCTGACTCTCTACTTGGTCTTCTTTGACACCACTCCTGCAGAAGTGGTGAGCCATCCTGTTACCTAGCAAGGCTAGACGTGTAGGCCCTCACTCAGCTTTGGTGGTGTGGGTATGGGTGGGGCCAAAGCTTTTTCTATGGCACTTGGCTGAAGTAAAGTTGTAATTGCCTAACATTTTGTGTCCTAATAGTCTACTTCTTTCCTAGTCCTTTGATTAGAGTGAGTAAACACATACACAGAAACTGCTGGGCTGCACCCCATAGGCCTATGTAAGCATTATAATTGCCCAGTTGCAAGACTGAAGAAAGCGGAAAGTCATTGGCAAAGACATCAATGATTTCTTTGATAAGGAATCTTACACTTCCAAGAAAAGGCCCTGAAGAGACACCCCACCATGTGCAGCAGACGCAGGTAAGATGCAGCAGTGGTCTCAGCCTTCACTAGCAAAGGGAAGGAGAAGTTACCAGTTATAGGCAGGCTTGCTCCTCAGTTACCAGGGAAAATATCAAAGGCACATGCTCCTCACTGCCCCTTTGATAAACTATCCTGATGGAGACATTCTGATCTAAAAATTAGAACAATCACTAGTTGGGGCCAGGGAGCAAGCATGTAGGCAGTTACTGCTTAGGCTTCCTGGTTAATAAAGAAGGTCAGTCATGTGAGTAGGGTGTAGGTAAGGCAGGGATGGTGGAACAGCAGATGTGCAAAGAGCAAGAGAACCATCATCTTGAGTGGCCGGATGTCTCTCTTTCACACACATACACACACATAAACACAAAGGTAGGACCTTTTTTCCCTGTGTCTTCCCATTAGCATTTCCAGGTTTCTGGCTTCTTTAGCTTTACATATGATACATAATAGGCAAAAAGAAAATATAGAAAACTCACCTGTGGTTATTCCTTGGGTCTCAAGGTCCTTAACCACTCTGCTTTGTGTATTTTTCAGTGTCTTCTTAAGTTCATTTTCTACATTATGAACTTGGTAGGAGGAATAAGAAACTGTTTATCTATTCCATTTTCCCAGAAGTAGAAGTTTCAGGAAATATAGTACTTAGAAAAGTTCTTTGGTAATACAAACAAATTTATGAAATAGGTATAAGTTTTTAAAGTTTCAGCCAGCCATCCCATGATTTAGGGGAAAACGGAAACAGTTTCCAAATGATTGACTGCTGACAAAGGGACTGACTGATAATAAACCATCTTCAATGCAGCTTCAGTACAACCATCTTATCAATACACAGAATGATATATGTCTAGAAATAAAGGAGAGAGTTGACACTCATGATTGATTCTAAATTTGTAAATATTATATACATTTTCTATCATATTAAAATCTTGGTTTTGCTTTATCTAACAAAAAAGATAGATATTCTAGGTATTTCAGCCAATGAATTTGCATCTATTTACCTTAAGTTCTCCCAGTGAGATTCGGAGATTTAGGAAAAAGTTTTGAGAGCAATGCTGTATTTATTTTCCAGCCCAACTTTTCTTTACAGGGGAAATGAAAACTGATGGTTCTTCAGTCATTTACCCAGATGAGTGAAGCATTCATCTACCCAGATAAATTATTTGGATATTTATGTTTACGTGTGTGTGTGTGTGTGCGTGTGTGTGCACACGCGTGCGCTCAGTTACTCGGTCATGTCTGACTCTTTGTGACCCCATGGAGCCCGTCAGGCTCCTCCACCCATGAAATTTTCCAGGCAAGACTACTGAAGTGGATTGCCATTTCCTACTCTAGGGGATCTTCTTGACCCAGGGATCAAATTTGTGTCTCTTGTGTCTCCTCTATTGACAGGCAGATTCTTTACCACTGAGCAATCTAGAAAGCCCCAACTTTGTAGTTTTTAGTTTAGTTCAGTTCAGTCACTCAGTCATGTCCAACTCTTTGCAACCCCATGAACCACAGCCTGCCAGGCCTCGCTGTCCATCATCAACTCCCAGAGTTTGCCCAAACTCATGTCCATAGAGTCGGTGATGCCATCCAACAATCTCATCTTCTGTGGTCTGCTTCTTCTCCCACCCTCAATCTTTCCCAGCATCAGGGTCTTGTCAACTCTTTGCATGAGGTGGCCAAAGTATTGGAGTTTCAGCTTCAACATCAGTCCTTCCAATGAACACCCAAGACTGATCTCCTTTAGGATGGACTGCTTGGATCTCCTTGCAGTTCAAGGGACTCTCCAGAGTCTTCTCCAACACCACAGTTCAAAAGCATCAATTCTTCAGCACTTAGCCTTCTTCACAGTCCAACTCTCACATCCATACATGACTACCGGAAAAACCATAGCCTTGACTAGACAGACCTTTGTTGGCAAAGTGGTGCCTTTGCTTTCTAATATGCTGTCTAGGTTGGTCATAACTTTCCTTCCAAGGAGTAAGCGCCTTTTAATTTCATGGCTGCAATCACCATCTGCAGTGATTTTTGAGCCCAGAAAAATAAAGTCATAAGGGACTCTCCAGAGTCTTCTCCAACACCACAGTTCAAAAGCATCAATTCTTCAGCACTTAGCCTTCTTCACAGTCCAACTCTCACATCCATACATGACTACCGGAAAAACCATAGCCTTGACTAGACAGACCTTTGTTGGCAAAGTGGTGCCTTTGCTTTCTAATATGCTGTCTAGGTTGGTCATAACTTTCCTTCCAAGGAGTAAGCGCCTTTTAATTTCATGGCTGCAATCACCATCTGCAGTGATTTTTGAGCCCAGAAAAATAAAGTCAGCCACTCTTTCCACTGTTTCGCCATCTATTTCCCATGAAGTGATGGGACAAGATATCATGATCTTAGTTTTCTGAATGTTGAGCTTTAAGCCAACTTTTTCACTCTCCTCTTTCTCTTTCATCAAGAGGCTCTTCAGTTCTTCTTCACTTTCTGCCATAAGGGTGGTGTCATCTGCATATCTGAGGTTATTGATATTTCTCCAGGCAATCTTGATTCCAGCTTGCGCTTCCTCCAGCCCAGCATTTCTCATGATGTACTCTGCATAGAAGTTAAATAAGCAGGGTGACAATATACAGCCTTGATGTACTCCTTTTCCTATTTGGAACCAGTCTGTTGTTCCATGTCCAGTTCTAACTGTTGCCTCCTGACCTGTATGTAGGTTTCCCAAGAGGCAGGTCAGGTGGTCTGGTATCCCAATCCCTTTTAGAATTTTCCAGTTTCTTGTGATCCACACAGTCAAAGGCTTTGGCATAGTCAATAAAGCAGACATAGATGTTTTTCTGAAACTCTCTTGTTTTTTCCATGATCCAGTGGATGTTGGCAATTTGATCTCTGGTTCCTCTGCCTTTTCTAAAACCAACTTGAACATCTGGAAATTCATGGTTCACATATTGCTGAAGTCTGGCTTGGAGAATTTTGAGCATTACTTTACTAGCATGTGAGATGAGTGCAATTGTGCGGTAGTTTGAGCATTCTTTGACATTGGCTTTCTTTGGGATTGGAATGAAAACTGGAAAACTGACCTTTCCCAGTCCTGTGGCCACTGCTGAGTTTTCCAAATTTGCTGGTATATTGAGTGCAGCACTTTCACAGCATCATTTTTCAGGATTTGAAGTAGCTCAACTGGAATTCCATCACCTCCACTAGCTTTGTTCATAGTGATGCTTCCTAAGTCCCATTTGACTTCACATTCCAGGATGTCTGGCTCTAGGTGAGTGATCACACCATCATGATTATCTGGGTCATGAAGATTTTTTTGGTACAGTTCTGTGTATTCTTGCCATGTCTTCTTAATATCTTCTGCTTCTTCTAGGTCCATACCATTTCTGTCCTTTATTGAGCCCATCTATGCATGAAATATTCCCTGGTATCTCTTATTTTCTTGGAGAGATCCCTAGTTTTTCCCATTCTTTTCTTTTCCTCTATTTCTTTGCACTGATCACTGGGGGAGGCTTTCTTATCTCTCCTTGCTATTCTTTGGAACTCTGCATTCAAATGGGTATACCTTTCTTTTTCTCCTTTGCTTTTTGCTTCTCTTCTTTGCACAGCTATTTGTAACGGCTCCTCAGATAGCCATTTTGCTTTTTTGCATTTCTTTCTCTTGAGGATGGTCTTGATCCCTGTCTCCTTTATAATGACATGAACCTCTGTCCATAGTTCATCAGGCACTATATCTATCAGATCTAGCCCCTTAAATCTATTTCCCACTTCCACTGTATAATCGTGAGGGATTTGATTTATGTCATACCTGAATGGTCTAGTGGTTTTCCCACTGCTGCTGCTGCTAAGTTGCTTCAGTCGTGTCCAATTCTGTGTGACCCCAGAGATGACAGCCCATCAGGCTCCCCCATCCCTGGCTTTCCCACTAGGTATATCTAAAAGATAGGAGGAAAAAAAGTACAACTCAATGACTCTAATCCATTGTGTCAGCTTAATCAGAGCAGGTTTCCACAAACACAGGGAATCTGGTCATGAAGGAATTGCCACAACCTCTGTGTGCACAGCCAGGGGTGTCACAGTTCTAGCTGGAGGTTATGTTCTGTACCCAGTATTACAGAAACAGTAATTTGGTAATTATGCCGCTAAGTGACTGCTCTGAAATAGTTTGCCAATGTCTGTTAATGAGTCAATATGCAATTGACAGAGACAACATTTGATAGTTTGAACAAATCAAAAAGTTATTTTTTCTTCCTCAGGAGGACATAGAAAATCAGTTCCTGATTGTCAGACTGGCGAATGCAATCATGCTGCCAGGCCCGATGGTGACCGAAATTGTTTATGGACTGCTCAGTGAGTTTTCAAGAGGATTCTGGGAACAACAGATGACATGTTTTAACTGAGGAAGCTAAGATCAAAGAATTACAAAGTTTCCAAAAAATCATTAGTAAAATAAAATTGTTTCTTAGTTCCCTGCCTAGGAATTGATCCTAGGTAGCCTGGATGAAAACCAGGAATCCTAGCATGACCATGATCTTTTCTCTTCATGTTTGAGTGAGATGGCTTTTTTTCACACCCAGTAAGAAAGCATTGGCCAGCAGATTTTTCCTTTCCTGCTAGACCGCCAGGAAAATCCCATGGATGGAGGAGTCTGGTAGGCTGCCGCCCATGAGGTCGCTAAGAGTCAGACATGACTGAGCTACTTCACTTTCACTTTTCACTTTCATGCATTGGAGAAGCAAATGGCAACCCACTCCAGTGTTCTTGCCTGGAGAATCCCAGGGATGGGGGAGCCTGGCGGGCTGCCATCTATGGGGTCGCACAGAGTCGGACACGACTGAAGTGACTTAGCAGCAGCAGCAGCAGCAGACCACCAGGGGATAGAGGCTAAAGGCAAAGTGGCTCTGGCTCTTGCTCTCCCCCCATCCCTGCCTCCTTTGAAAGCAAGAATGTTTCAAAGAGGCAAAAACTATAAAAATAGATACAAAGTTTATTGTTAGAGATATAGCACAGAAAAGCAGTTTGTTTACTTAAGACAGAAGCAAGACAGAAATACACACTAGGAGAAGAGTGTAGACATCTTGAGTAAGGAGCACTTCAATAAAGAGGTGATATAAATCACCTTTATAGGACAGTGTTTCTGGGTCTTTGTTTCTGTTTGGTCAATTATCTTGTTTCTTTCTTCACACCTGACTGGTCTTAGGACTCTCCCTAGGATGTGTGGACAACTTCTTACTAAAATGGATCCCACCCCAGAGGCCTGTGGGTGCATGTCCACACTTATAGGGTGGGGTTCCCTCCCTTTTTTGACCCCTCCCCCCCACAAGCAACCTTCCTGGGCATGTGCAGATAGGCAAGTCTTCCTTGACCTTGGGAGTGGGCACCTTATCTCTGGACTTTTAGCAGAGCTCAGCTTTTGCCACTAGATTTTTTTGTCCTTGGAGTGTCTGAGTGAGAACAAAGTTCTAGTTTTCTTCACTTGACAAACACCAGCTGTCCAGCCAAGGGGCCCATCTATCTCCTACCTCACTGCCAGCTCCAACACTTGGCAAACCATTCTTGGCAACAAATGATCCATAACATGTCATTGCCAGCAATAATCATCTACAGTTCATACCGAAGATAGCAAATCATCCCCAGCATTTAGACAAATGGAGGCTTCAGACATGCTTTACCAACTGCAATGGTTTGGCCATAAAATTTAAAGGCAGAAATAAAACAGTTATAGTAATAATAATCAGTTTTTATTTATTCATTTCTTTGGCTACTTTGGGACTTAGTTGCAACACGTGAGATCTTCATTGCATCATATGGTATCGTATCTTTCCTTGTGGCCCTTAGGCTTCAGCAGTTGCAGCATGAAGGCTTAATAGTTGTGGTACATGGGCTTAGTTGCTTCACGGCATGTGGGATCTTAGTCCTCTGACTAGGGATTGAACCTGTGTCCTTTGCATTGCAAGTTAGATTCTTAACCACTAGACCACCAGAGAAGTCCCAATAATAACCATTGTTATTTCCTGTTCTCCAGTAACACCAGCAGCCATGACATGATTTTGTTTGGAAATGCCCTTTTCCTCACTTACCGGTTGTTTTAGACAGATGATGGAAGTGTGACGTTTATACAGAACGCACCAAATGCATTTATCATGATTTTCACAGATATGTCAATAGTAAAACATGGTTCTCCTTGACACTTTATAGCAGGTTTAGTAAAGATGGGTTTGTTGTTTTGTCTCCATGACGCATCACTTACCTACTGCATACTTATCAACTGAGCCCTTCATCTCTATGTATCTAGTAATTTACGCATGTCTCCATTAGCCCACCTATCCATCCATTCATCCATCCATCCATGTGTTTTTCCCAGTACCTTTCTCTCTAATTAGAAAAAAATAAGATGATAAGTGAGAGGAAGAAAGCAAAAGGGAAGAAAATGTATTTTCACAAAAGAGTAGAAAGAAGAGTAGGAAGTCCTTATAAGTACTCCTTATAGAGAGGAAGAAAGACGAGAGGAGCAGCATGATGAAATGAGAGAAACACTGTAACTGGATTCAGAATATCCTTTCCTTGGAAGCTCCTTCACTTCTTGGCTGTATGATCAGTGGCAGCCTCCTTGATATTCCTGAATTTCACTTATGTTTTTCAAGGGGTGATATTGTATCTCTACTCACTTCAAACAATTAATGGGAAAGTGTCATTCATTAACAAACATGAAGCATTCTGTAATTGTAAAGTGCAAAGTAAATTCTATATAGTTTTTATAATAAACTTGAATATAATATAGATAGCTTAATGTGACTTAGTTACTGGACATTTTCATTCTGTAACTGTACATTCTCCTCCAAGAATTTCTTGTAGTATTTGTGTGATTTCATTTTTAAACATTTAAATCTCTCCTTTGTTTGAAATTTATCCTTGGGTATGTGTGAAAAATCGACCAACTTTTATCTTTTTTTCCTCCATGTGAATCTCTGGTTATTCTAATGTTTATTAAAAAGTCTACCTTTCCCACTGATTTGAGCTTTAGAGGTTTCCCTGGTGCCTCAAATGGTAAAGAATCTGCCTGTAATGTAGGAGACCTGGATTTGATCCCTGGGTCAAGAAGATCCCCTGGAGAAGGGAATACCTACCCATTCTAGTATTCTCTCCTGGAGAATCCCATGGACAGAGAAACTTGGTGAGTTACCGTCCATGGGATCTCAAAGAGTCGGACATGACCAAGTGACTAACACTTTAGCATGTACTAAGTTTTCATGTGAAATTGAATATGTTTTGTATTGGTCTGCCTGGCTATTCCTATGTGAATACCATGCTTTTTAATTATACATGCCTCATAATATGTCTTATTATTTGCTTCTATGCATTGTTTTCTTTAATCTTACAATGACTTTGTATACCCCTTGACCATGATCTTTTCTCTTCATGTTTGAGTGAGATGGCTTTTTTTCACACCCAGTAAGAAAGCATTGGCCAGCAGATTTTTCCTAGCTTCACAGTGGTAGAACTCCCTCTCATTATGCTGTGTTCAAATACATGATCTGATACTTTCTGTGGCCTATCTTCTCTGACACCTCCCCTACTTTTATCTGGATCTTTTCTTTCCTTTGGTCCCAGTGTCTCTCAACTGCTCAATTTCCTTTCTACTCCAGAAGATTCTTCTGAAGGCTAGTCTTTGTCACACATGAGCACTGCAGTTGTTTTATTTCAAATTTTCCCAGGGTACAAACTGATGTATACCACCTCACATTTTGCTGTCTCTTTGCACTCACCCACAAATTGGAGCCCATGAAACCAGTTCTCAGTTTTGGTGTTATTCCAAGAATCACCCTCTGAACTCTTCCTAATGGATCCCTCAATTTGGGGTCCTTGAGCAGTTCAGTTTCTGAGTCTTCCAGCTCATCCAGTTGTCAGAAATCCCTTTGCTTTTCTCTGCTTCCTCCCTCAGAGTTGAGAATACTATGTGAGGCTTGTTATAGTTTGGCCTCAATTCCTCAAATTTGAGAGTTAGTGGAGATATCTTGTTGTTTACCTCTATTGTGTGTTTTGGCTGAATGTTTTTTTTTTTTTTTAATTCAAGGCCTTCCCTCATGGCCCAGATGGTTAAAAGATCTGCCTGCAGTGCAGAAGACCTGAATTTGATTCTTGGGTTGGGAAGATCCCCTTGAGAAGAGAATGGCAACCCACTCCAGTAGTCTTGCCTGGAGAATTCAATGGACAAAGGAGCCTGGAAGGCTACAGTTCATGGGATTGCAAAGAACTGGGCATGACTGAGTGACCAAATGCTTTCCCTTTTGTAATTTTGGTTGTTTTGCTTGTTTTGTAGAGTAATATGGAAAAATCAACAACTATGCTGTACCTGTGTGTCAGAGGGAGGACACACAAACCATAATCACAGAAAACTAGTCCATCTAATCACATGGACCACAGCCTTGTCTAACTCAATGACACCAAGCCATGCCATGTGGGGCCACCCAAGACGGGCGGGTCATGGTGGAGAGGTCTGACAGAATGTGGTCCACTGGAGAAGAGAATGGCAAACCACATCAGTATTCTTGCCTTGAGAACCCCATGAACAATATGAAAAGGCAAAATGATAGGATACTGAAAGGGGAACTCCCCAGGTTGGTAGACACCCAAATTGCTACTGGAGATCAGTGGAGAAATAACTCCAGAAAGAATGAAGGGATGGAGCCAAAGCAAAAATAATACCCAGTTGTGGATGGGACTGGTGATAGAAGCAAGGTCTGATGCTATAAAGAGCAATATTGCATAGGAATCTGGAATGTTAGGTCCATGAATCAAGGCAAATTGGAAGTGGTCAAACAGGAGATGGCAAGAGTGAACACTGACATTCTAGGAATCAGTGAACTAAAATGGACTGGAATGGGAGAATTTAACTCAGATGACCATTATATCTACTATTGCGGGCAGGAATCCCTTAGTAAAAATGGAGTCACCATCATGGTCAACAAAAGAGTCTGAAATGCAGTACTTGGATGCAATCTGAAAAACGACAGAATGATCTCTGTTCGTTTCCAAGGCAAACCATTCGATATCACGGTAATCCAAGTCTATGCCCCAACCAGTAATGCTGAAGAAGCTGAAGTTGAACGGTTCTATGAAGACCTACAAGACCTTTTAGAACTAGCACCTCAAAAAGATGTCTTTTTCATTATAGGGGACTGGAATGCAAAAGTAGGAAGTCAAGAAACACCTGAAGTAACAGGTAAAATTGGCCTTGAAATACACAATGAAGCAGGGCAAAGTTTAATAGAGTTTTGCCAAGAAAATGCACTGGTCATAGCAAACACCCTCTTCCAACAACACAAGAGAAGACTCTACACATGGACATCACCAAATGGTCAACACTGAAATCAGATTGATTATATTCTTTGCAGCCAAAGATAGAGATATTTTGCTACTGGAGATCAGTGGAGAAATAACTCCAGAAAGAATGAAGGGATGGAGCCAAAGCAAAAATAATACCCAGTTGTGGATGGGACTGGTGATAGAAGCAAGGTCTGATGCTATAAAGAGCAATATTGCATAGGAATCTGGAATGTTAGGTCCATGAATCAAGGCAAATTGGAAGTGGTCAAACAGGAGATGGCAAGAGTGAACACTGACATTCTAGGAATCAGTGAACTAAAATGGACTGGAATGGGAGAATTTAACTCAGATGACCATTATATCTACTATTGCGGGCAGGAATCCCTTAGTAAAAATGGAGTCACCATCATGGTCAACAAAAGAGTCTGAAATGCAGTACTTGGATGCAATCTGAAAAACGACAGAATGATCTCTGTTCGTTTCCAAGGCAAACCATTCGATATCACGGTAATCCAAGTCTATGCCCCAACCAGTAATGCTGAAGAAGCTGAAGTTGAACGGTTCTATGAAGACCTACAAGACCTTTTAGAACTAGCACCTCAAAAAGATGTCTTTTTCATTATAGGGGACTGGAATGCAAAAGTAGGAAGTCAAGAAACACCTGAAGTAACAGGTAAAATTGGCCTTGAAATACACAATGAAGCAGGGCAAAGTTTAATAGAGTTTTGCCAAGAAAATGCACTGGTCATAGCAAACACCCTCTTCCAACAACACAAGAGAAGACTCTACACATGGACATCACCAAATGGTCAACACTGAAATCAGATTGATTATATTCTTTGCAGCCAAAGATGGAGAAGCCCTATACAGTCAGCAAAAACAAGACCAGGAGCTGACTGTCGCTCAGATCATGAACTCTGTATTGCCAAATTCAGACTTAAATTGAAGAAAGTAGGGAAAGCTACTAGACCATTCAGGTGTGATCTAAATCAAATTCCTTATGATTATACAGTGGAAGTGAGAAATAGATTTAAGGCCCTAGACCTGATAGATAGAGTGCCTGATGAATTATGGATGGAGGTTCATGACATCGTAAAGGAGACAGGGATAAAGACCATCCCCATGGCAAAGAAATGCAAAAAAGCAAAATGGCTGTCTGGGGAGGCCTTACAAATAGCTGTGAAAAGAAGAGAAGTGAAAGGCAAAGGAGAAAAGGAAAGATATAAGCATCTGAACGCAGAGTTCCAAAGAATAGCAAGGAGAGATCAGAAAGTCTTCCTCAGCGATCAATGCAAAGAAATAGAGGAAAACAACAGAATGGGAAAGACAAGAGACTCTTCAAGAAAATCAGAGATACCCTGGAATATTTCATGCAAAGATGGGCTCGATAAAGGACAGAAATGGTATGGACCTAACAGAAGCAGAAGATATTAAGAAGAGGTGGCAAGAATACACAGAACTGTACAAAAAAAAAATCTTCACGACAAAGATAATCACAATGGCGTGATCACTCACCTAGAGCCAGACATCATAGAATATGAAGTCAAGTGGGCCTTGGAAAGCATCACTACAAACAAAGCTAGTGGAGGTGATGGAATTCCAGTTGAGCTGTTTCAAATCCTGGAAGACAAAGCTGTGAAAGTGCTGCACTCAACATGCCAGCAAATTTGGAAAACTCAGCAGTGGCCACAGGATTGGAAAAGGTCAGTTTTCATTCAAATCCCAAAGAAAGGCAATGCCAAAGAATGCTCAAACTACCGCACTATTGCACTCATCTCACACGCTAATAAAGTAATGCTCAAAATTCCCCAAGGCAGGCTTCAGCAATACGTGAACTGTGAGCTTCCAGATGTTCAAGCTGGTTTTAGAAAAGGCAGAGGAACTAGAGATCAAATTGCCAACATCTGATGGATCATAGAAAAAGCGAGAGAGTTCTAGAAAAATATCTGTTTCTGGTTTATTGACTATGCCAAACCCTTTGACTGTGTGGATCACAAGAAACTGTGGAAAATTCTGAAAGAGATAGGAATACCAGACCACTTGACCTGCCTCTTGAGAAACCTACATGCTGGTCAGGAAGAAACAGTTAGAACTGGACATGGAACAGTGGACTGGTTCCAAATAGGAAAAGGAGTACATCAAGGCTGTATATTGTCACCCTGCTTATTTAACTTATATGCAGAGTACATCTTGAGAAATGCTGGGCTGGAAGAAGCACAAGCCGGAATCAAGATTGCCGGGAGAAATAACAATCACCTCAGATATGCAGATGACACCACCCTTATGGCAGAAAGTGAAGAGGAACTCAAAAGCCTCTTGATGAAAGTGAAAGAGGAGAGTGAAAAATTTGGCTTAAAGCTCAACATTCAAAAAAACTAAGATCATGGCTTCTGGTCCCATCACTTCATAGGAAATAGATGGGGAAACAATGGAAACCATGTCAGACTTTATGTTTTGGGCCTCGAAAATCACTGCAGATGGTGACTGCAGCCATGAAATTAAAAGACACTTACTCCTTGGAAGGAAAATTATGACCAACCTAGAAAACATATTGAAAAGCAGAGACATTACTTTGCCAACAAAGGTCCATCTAGTCAAGGCTATGAGTTTTCCAGTGGTCTTGTATGGATGTGAGAGTTGGACTGTGAAGAAAGCTGAGTGCTGAAGAATTGATGCTTTTGAACTGTGGTGTTGGAGAAGACTCTGGAGAGTCCCTTGGACTGCAAGGAGATCCAACCAGACCATTCTAAAGGAGATCAGTCCTGGGTGTTCTTTGGAAGGAATGATGCTGAAGCTGAAGCTCCAGTACTTTGGGCACCTCATGGGAAGAGTTGACTCATTGGAAAAGACTCTGATGCTGGGAGGAATTGGGGGCAGGAGGGTAAGGGGATGACAGGATGAAATGGCTGGATGGCATCACCAACTCGATGGACGTGAGTTTGAGTGAACTCTGGGAGTTGGTGATGGACAGGGAGGCCTGGCGTTTTATTCATGGGGTCTCAAAGAGTCGAACATGACGACTTAGCCACTGTACTGAACTGAACTGATGCTGTACCTCTTCAGTCTTCCCTTGAACTCCTTCCTGAATTTCCTTATAATGATTTCAGAAGGTTTGCCTTTCTGAACAGTTATTTACCACTCAACCTGACTTTTGTTTTCATGTAGGTTATGAGGTAAGGATTTAACTACCTTTTCCATTTATATAATTCCACCCCCCCCCCAACATATGGGCATCTTTTCTTCTTGTGAAATGTGATACCATATCTCTTGCATGTTTATAGATGCTGGGTTCTATTCTGAGATTTGTAGTCTCTATTTGTATCTTACACCAGGATTACTCTGTTCTAATTACTGTAGTAAATCTAATTGTTGATATTTGACCTCATAAGTTTTCCCTACATCTCTTCCCTGCTCTTATTTAAAATGCTTTGTTTATTCTTTGCCTCCTTTCCATATATGAATTTTTATTCTCAGCTTGGTAATTTTGCTAAATATATTCTTAGGATTTAGAAATACCTGAATTTTTTAATATATTAATTTTTCATAACTGTGCATATGGTATCTCACCATTTATTTATGAATTTTATGTATATTAAGCTGGAATCCAGGAACTTTTTGAACTCTCTTGTTAGTTTCCACAGATTCTCTGTAGAGCTTCTTGAATGCTCTTTGTAGATATCATTGGCAAATATTAAGTTTCTTTGCTTTCCAAAGCTTCTATGTTTTTTACTTTGTCTCATTATTTAGCTAAGTCTTCCAGTTCAATGTTTAGTAGTGGTGGTTTAAACAGAATTCTTATCTTGTTAATGTTACTGAGAATTTTATTTCCAATATTTTACCATAAAATATAATATTTGTTACATATTTTTGTGAGGTATTTTTATCAGATTGAAAAAAGATACTTCTGGTTTTTGTTTCCTGAGAGTTTTATCATGAGTAAGTATTAAATTTTATCAAAGGTTCTTTTTTATCATTTTGCTTTGTGCATTTTATTTTACTTTCATCTGTTAAGGTGATGAGTATATTAAAAGTTTTTTCTTCAATAGTAAATCTTCTTTATATTACTGAATTAAACTCACCTTGCTTGTGATATATGTTATGATTTATATTTCACATAATATGAATTCCAAAATATTGCTTTTGATCCCTGTCTTTCATAAATGTTGTTCTCAAACAGAGATGGAATAAAGTATTTATCTTCTTAGAAGAATAAATGGTATTAGAGGGGAGGGTGAGGAAACTGTACTATTAACAAGCAGTTCTCTTTGGGAAGCAGGGAGGTAGGTCGAAGGTGGATCGCTGTCTCTCAGCATCCTCCAGGCTTAATATTACCAGGTTGCTGATGCTGTTGCCCTAGTCACAGCTGATGACCACATGGTACCGAACTATTTTGAGGATTGAGACAGACTCATCCCATGAGGCTAGACCCTTGGAAATCTCAGCTAGCTGACTCTGCAGGTCATTTCACTGTCTTATAATAAGGAAATTTACCAATTTATGAGACTTTTTTTTTTGCACACTATTGTTGTTTAGTTACTCAGTCGTATCTGACTCTCTGCGACCCCAGGTACTGCGGCCTGCCAGGCTCCTCTGTCCTCCACTATTTCCCAGAGTTTGCTCAAATTCATGTCCATTGAGTCAGTGATGTTATTTGACTACTCCATCCTCTGCCACCCTCTTCTCTTTTTGCCTTCATTCTTCCCCAGCATCAGGGTCTTTTCCAGTGAGTCAGCTCTTTGCATCAGGTGGCTAGAGTATTACAGCTTCAGCATCAGTCCTTCTGATGAATACTCAGTATGGATTTCCTTTAGGATTGACTGGTTTGATCTCCCTGCAGTCCAAGGGATTCTCAAGAGTCTTCTCCAGCAGCACAATTTGAAAGCATCAATTCTTTGGTGTTCAGCCTTCTTTATGGTCCAGCTTTCACATCCATACTTGACTATTGGAAAACCATAGCTTTGACTATACAGACCTTTGTTGGCAAAATGATGTTTTGCTTTTCAGTACTCTGTCTAGATTTGTCATAGCTTTCCTTCCAAAAAGCAAGCATCTTTATTTTCATGTCTGTGGTCACTGTTTGCACTGATTTTGGAGCCCAAGAAAATAAAACTTGTCACTACTTTCATTTTTACTCTTCTTGCCATGAAGTGATGGAATCAGATGCTATGATCTTAGATTTCTGAATGTTAATTTTTAAACCAGGTTTTTCACTCTCTTCTTTCACCATCATCAAGAGGCTCTTTAGTTCCTCTTCACTTTCTGCCATTAGGGTGGTATCATTTTTTTATCTGAGATTATTGATATTTCTCCCAGCAGTCTTGATTCCAGCTTGTGATGCCTTCAGCCTGGCATTCCTCATGATGTACTCTGAGTAAAAGTTAAATAAAATAGGGTGAAAATATACAACCTTGTCATACTCCTTTCCCAATTTGGAACCAATCAGTTCTTCCATGTCTGGTTCTAACTGTTGCATATTGATCTGCATACATCTCTCCACTTCTTTGGAAACAAATAGGGGTGGCTTGGTATTCCCATCTCTTTAAGAATTTTCCACAATATTTTATGATCCATATAGTCAAAGGCCGTAGCATAGTCAGTGAAACATAAGTTGATGTTTTTCTGGAACTCCCTTGCTTTCTCCATGATCCATGGAGATCCATGTTGGCAGTTTAATCTCTGGTTCCTCTACCTATTCAAAATCCAGTTTGTACATCTGGAAGTTCTAGGTTTATGTGCTGCTGAAGCCTGGCTTGAAGGATTTTGAGCATAACTTTGCTGGCATGTAAAATGAGTGCAATTGTATGGTAGTTTGAACATTCTTTGGCATTTCCCTTCTTTGAAACTGGAATGAAAGTGGACCTTTTCCAGTCCTGTGACTATTGAGATTCTGTCAGTGGCTTAAAATTTAAATTGACTGAGTCGTATAATTTGGAACCTTGCAGAAATGGAAATGTTATTTTAACCCAGTGGTAAGAATCCACCTGCCAGTGCAAGAGATGCTGGTTTCATCCTTGGTTCTGGAATATCTCCTGGAGCAGAAAATAGAAACCCACTCCAGTAGTCTTGCCTGGACAGAGGAGCCTAGTGGGCTACAGTCCATGGAATTGCAAAGAGTTTGACATATTTAGTGCCTGAGTAGGCACATGCTATACCTAAGCTAAAGCTAGAAAATTTAACCTAAGCCTTGAAGGAAAGACTAGTGAGATGCTAGGTCTTTCTCAAAAATTTAGTTTTCTCTCCTTGTCAATAGGAGTGAATCTCAGAAAAAAACTGATTAGGGGTTTTAACCTTTCCTTTTGAGGTTATTGTTTTAAATTTTATTTAAAAAAGCAACCATTCAGTTAGGGAAAATGGATAAAGGGACTCTTTTAATCATTATTCTCCAACAAAACAGAGTCAGTCAGATACACACAGAGGAAAAATTATTATGCGGAATTGGCTCACATGATTATGGAGGAAGTAAGTCCTACAGTTTACCATCTGCCATCTGGACACCCAGGATAGCCAGTAGTATAATTTCAGTCCAAATTCAAGGCTGAGAGTCATGGGCACTGACAGTGAAAATTCCAGTCCAAGGAGGAAAGAAATAATGTGCAATCTGGTCTATGAGACAATCAAGTTGACAGAAAATTAATTACACATAGGCCCACAGGTAACTAGTTAGAATTTTCATTCTAAATTAGTCCTTCTCAAACTATCTGTGGTGAAGGACCAGTCCCTTCCTCCTTTCATTGCAGACCAGAATATTTTATTTATAAAATACCATAAAAATGAAATTACTAGGAAAGTAACATGAAAAAGAAAAACATAAAACACAGGCCCATTTTTTGTTTATCTGTATTTAACAGATAAAAATGATCATTGAAAATTGCTATCAGTTCAGTTCAATTTAGTTCAGTCGCTCAGTCGTGTGTGACTTTTTATGACCCCATGAATCGCAGCACGCCAGGCCTCCCTGTCCATCACCAACTCCCAGAGTTCACTTAGACTCATTCCATCGAGTTGGTGATGCCATCCAACCATCTCATCCTCTGTTGTCTGCTTCTCTTCCTGCCCCCAATCCCTCCCAGCATCAGAGTCTTTTCCAATGAGTCAACTCTTCCCATGAGGTGCCCAGGTACTGGAGCTTCAGCTTTAGCATCATTCCCTCCAAAGAACACCCAGGGCTGATCTCCTTCAGAATGGACTGGTTGAATCTCCTTGCAGTCTAAGGGACTCTCCAGAGTCTTCTCCAACACCACAGTTCAAAAGCATCAATTCTTCTGTGCTCAGCCTTCTTCACAGTCCAACTCTCACATCCATATGTGACCACTGGATAAACCATAGCCTTGACTAGACGGACCTTTGTTGGCAAAGTAATGTCTCTGCTTTTCAATATGCTGTCTAGGTTGGTCATAACTTTTCTTCCAAGGAGTAAATGTCTTTTAATTTCATGGTTGCAGTCACCATCTGCAGTGATTTTCGAGCCCCCCAGAATAAAGTCTGACATGGTTTCCATTGCATCCCCATCTATTTCCCATGAAGTGATGGAGCCAGATGCCATGACCTTAGTTTTCTGAATGTTGAGCTTGAAGCCAACTTTTTCACTCTCCTCTTTCAATTTCATCAAGAGGCTTTTGAGTTCCTCTTCACTTTCTGCCATAAGGGTGGTTTCATCTGCATATCTGAGGTTATTGATATTTCTCCGGGCAATCTTGATTCCGGCTTGTGTTTCTTCCAGCCCAGCATTTCTCGTGATGTACTCTGCATATAAGTTAAATAAGCAGGGTGACAATATACAGCCTTGACGTACTCCTTTTCCTATTTGGAACCAGTCAGTTGTTCTATGTCCAGTTCTAGCTGTTGTTTCCTTACCAGCATGCAGGTTTCTCAAGAGGCAGGTTAGGTGGTCTGGTATTCCCATCTCTTTCAGAATTATCCACAGTTTATTGGGATCCACACAGTCAAAGGCTTTGGCATAGTCAATAAAGCAGAAATAGATGTTTTTCTGGAATTCTCTTGCTTTTTCCATGATCCATCAGATGTTGGCAATTTGATCTCTGGTTCCTCTGTCTTTTCTAAAACCAGCTTGAACATCGGTAAGTTCACGGTTCATGTATTTGAAGCCTGCCTTGGGGAATTTTGAGCATTACTTTACTAGTGTGTGAGATGAGTGCAATTGTGCGGTAGTTTGAGCATTCTTTGGCATTGCCTTTCTTTGGGATTTGAATGAAAACTGACCTTTTCCAATCCTGTGGCCACTGCTGAGTTTTCCAAATTTGCTGGCCTATTGAGTGTAGCACTTTCACAGCATCGTCTTCCAGGATTTGGAATAGCTCAACTGGAATTCCATCACTTCCACTAGCTTTGTTCCTAGTGATGCTTTCCAAGGCCCACTTGACTTCACATTCCAAGATGTCTGGCTCTAGGTGAGTGATCACACCATCGTGATTATCTTGATCATGAAGCTCTTTTCTGTACAGTTCTTCTGTGTATTCTTGCCACCTTTTCTTAATATCTTCTGCTTCTGTTAGGTCCATACCATTTCTGTCTTTCTTTGAGCCCATCTTTGCATGAAATGTTCCCCTGGTATCTCTGATTTTCTTGAAGAGATCTCTAGTCTTTCCCATTCTGTTGTTTTCCTCTATTTCTTTGCATTGATTGCTGAGGAAGACTTTCTGATCTCTCCTTGCTATTCTTTGGAACTCTGCATTCAGATGCTTATATCTTTCCTTTTCTCCTTTGTCTTTCACTTCTTTTCTTTTCACAGCTATTTGTAAGGCCTCCCCAGACCGTCTTTTTTTTTTTTTTTTTTGGCATTTCTTTTCCATGGAGATAGTCTTGATCCCTGTTTCCTGTACAGTGTCATGAACCTCCATCCATAGTTCATCAGGCACTCTATCGGATCTAGTCCCTTCTATGTCCTGAAATATACATTTTCTAAAATTAATATAGTATAATTATTCTGGCTTATATAATATAGTTAAATAACTATATATATGTTATATATATGTAACTATAGCTATATATATTTTATATAACTTACATAATATAGTTACTCTGGCTTTCTTTTGATTAGTTGTGCATGCTATACTTTTTAGATATTTTAATTTAGAATCTTGTATATTTGAGTATTGATATTTAAAAATAGGTTCTTTATAGACAGCATTTTTTTATATCATCTGACAATGTCTGACTTTAATTTTTATGTATAGATCATGTATCATCATGAATCATTCGTATCTACCATTTTTTCATCTATTTTTGTTCTTTTTTCCTCTGTTTTGGCTTACATTTGAATTGACTACTTTTTAAGATTATATTTTATCTATTGACTTAATTTTCTACACCTCATTTTAATTTATTTTAATGCTTGCCTTTGAGTTTACAATGTATATCTTTAGTTAAATTTCCCTTCAGGTAGTAGAATTCTACTCTGCATGTAGTATAAGAGCTTATGTCAACACACTCATGTTATTATCTAGTAATCTTTTGTGCTATTGTTGTAATAATATATTTTAGTTTTACATCTGCCTGAAACCTACAGTATGTTGCTTATTTTTACTTTATCCAGGTAATCATATTTTAGAAAGAAAGAAAAATGAAAAATAAGTGTTTTTAATTTATCTTTATTTTAACCATTTCCAGGGATCTTCACTTTTTTGTGCAGATATACATTTTTGCCTTGTGTCATACATGATCCTTTCTCCTGAATAATTTCCTTTAACATTCCTTGTAGTTCAGATCTGCTCTTAATGAATTCTTTTAGCTTTTATTGTTTGAAGACATCATTTTCTGTTATTTTTAAATATTTTCATGAGGTATGGGGTTGACAATTTTTTCTTTCAACACTTTAAAAATGTCACCATGTTTTTTTCTGGCATGCAATTTCTGGCAAAATATTTAGTATGCATGCTGTGTTAACTCACTTTGGTCATGTCTGACTCTGCGACCCTATGGACTGCAGCCTGCTAGGCTCGTCTGTTCGTGGTATTTTCCAGGCAAGAGTCCTGGAGTGGGTCGCCTAGCCCTCCTCCAGGGGATCCTCCTGACCCAGGGATCAAACCCATATCTCTCAATGTCTCCTGCATTGGCAGCAGGTTCTTTGCCACCAATGCCACCTGGGAAGCCCAACATTTGGCATACTTCTTACCTTTGTTTTCCCGATGTAGTAGAGCCTTTTCTCTAGATGGCTTCAAGATTTTTCTCTGTATCTTTTGTGGTCAGCTTTTTAAGTAACATGTCTGGTGGTATGGTTTAGTTGCTAAGTCATGTCCAACTTTTGTGACCCCATGGACTTGAGTCCACCAAGCAGGTTCCTCTGTCCATGAGATTTCCCAGGCAAGAATACTGGAGTGAATTGCCATTGATATATATATATATATATATATATATATATATATATATATACACACAATTTTAATATCAATTTTTAAATATTTTCTCAGCTCTTCTGATCTTCTGGAACCTGTAGTTTAATATGTTTAATCTTTTTGGAGAATTTTCAACTATTATCTCTTTAAATATTTCTTCAACACTTCTCTTACTCTGTCTTCTTCTGGAATTACAGTTATGTACATTACAGTGTAACATTACAGTTAAACTCTTTGAGTGTTCTAAAATTCTTTGATATTCTCTTTTGCTTTCTCTTTCTTTTTCTGTGTGTGTGAATGTATGTTTTATAGTTTGGTTGAGATCTAGTTATCATTCTTGGTTAAATCATCTATTAATAGGCCAATTTCAATCATGTTTAATCTCTGTAGCCATGAGTTCTTTCCCTGGCATTTTTTGATTCTTTCTTACCCTTCATGTTCCCCATCTGTCCATGCTGCATTTTCTCATCGGCTCAAGCATATTGCATGCTTCTCCCATTTGATAACATATTAATCACAGTTATTTTAAATTCCTGCTATAATAGATAGGTTCTTCATCACCTAAGTCACCAGAGAAGCCCTCTTGAACAGGAAGATCAAAACAGTCAATCCTAAGGGAAATCAACCCCAAATATTCATTGGAAGGACTGTTGCTGAAGCCGAAGCTCCAATACTTTGGGCATCTGATACGAAGAGTCAGCTCATTGGAACATACCTTGATGCTGGGAAAGATTGAAGGCAGAAGGAGAAGAGGGCATCAGAGGATAAGATAGCTGGATGACATCACCAATTCAATAGCCATGAACTTGGGCAAACTCCAAAAATTTAAGTCTGAATTTGAAACTTCAAATTCAGACATAAATTGAAGAAAGTAGGGAAAACCACTAGACCATTCAGGTATACCTAAATCAGATCCCTTATGATTATACAGTGGAAGTGAGAAATATATTCAAGGGACTAGATGTGATAGACAGAGTGCATGAAGAACTATCAAGAGAAGTGAAATAAAGTCATTCAGTCGTGTTCAGCTCTTTGCAACCCCATGGACTATAGCCTACCAGGCTCCTCTGTCCATGGGATTTTCCAGGCAAGAATACTGGAATGCGTTGCCATTTCCTTCTCCAGGAGATCTTCCTGACTGAGGGATTGAAGCTGGGTCTCCCACATTGTAGGCAGACACTTTACCATCTGAGCCACCAGGGACTTGTATCAGAGGTTCATGACATTGTACAGGAGACAGGGATCAAGACCATCTCCAATAAAAAGAAATGCAAAAAAGCAAAATGGCTGATTGAGGATGCCTTACAAATAGCTATGAAAAGAGAAGTGGAAAGCAAAGGAGTAATGGAAAGACTTACCCATTTGAACACAGAGTTCTAAAGAATAGCAAGGAGAGATAAGAAAGCCTTCTTCAGTGATCAGTGCAAAGAAATAGAGGAAAACAATAGAATGGGAAAAACTAGAGACCTCTTCAAGAAAATTAGAGATAGCAAGGGAACATTTCACACAAAGATGGGCACAATAAAGGACAGAAATGGTATACACCTAACAGAAGCAGAAGATATTAAGAAGAGGTGGCAAGAATACATGGAAGAACTATACGGAAAAAATCTTCATGACCCAGATAATCATGATGGTACGATCACTCACCTAGAGCCAGATATCCTGGAATGTGAAGTCAAGTGGGCCTTAGGAAGCATCCCTACAAGCAAAGCTAGTGGAGGTGATGGAATTCTTGCTACTGCTAAGTCGCTTCAGTCGTGTCCGACTCTGTGCGACTCCATAGACGGCAGCCCACGAGGCTCCCCCGTCCCTGGGATGCTCCAGGCAAGAACACTGGAGTGGGTTGCCATTTCCTTCTCCAATGCATAAAAGTGAAAAGTGAAAGTGAAGTCGCTCAGTCGTGTCCGACTCTTAGCGACCCATGGACTGCGGCCCACCAGGCTCCTCCGTCCATGGGGTTTTCCAGGCAAGAGTTCTGGAGTAGGGTGTCACTGCCTTCTCTGATGGAATTCCAGTTGAGCTATTTCAAATTCTTAAAGATGATGCTGTGAAAATGCTGCACTCAATATGCCAGCAAATTTGGAAAACTCAGCAGTGGCCACAGGACTGGAAAATGTCAGCTTTCATTCTAATCACAAAGAAAGAATGCCAAAGAATGTTCAAGCTATGGCACAGTTGCACTCATCTCACAAACTAGAAAAGTAACGCTCAAAATTCTCCAAGTAAGGCTTCAATAGCATATGAACCGTGAACTTCCAGATGTTCAAGCTGGATTTAGAAATGGCAGAGGAACCAGAGATCAAATTACCAACATCCATTGGATTGTAAAAAAAAGCAAGAGGGTTCCAGAAAAACATTTATTTCTGCTTTATAAACTATTCCAAAGCCTTTGACGGTGTGACCACAACAAACTCTGGAAAATTCTGAAAGAGATGGGAATACGAGAACACTTGACCTGCCTCTTGAAAAACCTATATGCAGGTCAGGAAGCAACAGTTAGAACTGGACAATAGACTGGTTCCAAATCGGGAAAGGAGTATGTCAAGGCTGTATATTGTCACTCTGCTTATTTAAATTCTATGCAGAGTACATCATGAGAAAAGCTGGGCTGGAAGAAGCACAAGCTGGAATCAAGATTGCCAGGAGACATATCAGTCACCTCAGATATGCAGATGACACCACCCTTATGGCAGAAAGTAAAGAAGAACTAAACAGCCTCTTGATGAAAGTGAAAGCAGAGAGTGAAAAAGTTGGCTTAAAGCTCAACATTCAGAAAATTAAAACCATGGCATCCGATCCCATCACTTCATGGGAAATAGATGGGGAAACAGTGGAAACAGTGACAGGCTTTATTTTCTTGGGCTCGAAAATCACTGCAGATGGTGATTGAAGCTGTAAAATTAAAAGACACTTACTCCTTGGAAAGAAAGTTATGACCAACCAGATAGCATATTCAAAAGCAGAGACATTACTTGACAACAAAGGTCCATCTATTCAAAGATATGGTTTTTCCAATAGTCATGTATGGATGTGAGAGGTAGACTATAAAGAAACTGAGTGCTGAAGAATTGATGCTTTTGAACTGTGGTGTTGGAGAAGACTCTTGAGAGTCCCTTGAACTGCAATGAGATCCAACCAATCCATCCTAAAGGAAATAAATCCTGAATATTCATTGGAAGGACTGATGCTGAAGCTGAAACTCCAATACTTTAGTCACCTGATGTGAAGAATTGACTCATTCAAAAAGACCCTGGTGCAGGGAAAGATTGAAGGCAGAAGGAGAAGGGGACGACAGAGGATGAGATGGTTGGATAGCATCACCAACTCAATGGACATGAGTTTGAGTAAACTCTGAGAGTTGGTGAGGGACAGGGAAGCCTGGCATGCTGCAGTCCATGGAGTTTCAAATTGTTGGACATTACTTGGTGACTGAACAACAACAAAAGTAGATAGATACATTATCTAGTTTATCACTGAGTCTTGGTTGGTTGATTTTTCCTTTTGCCAGTGGGTTGCATTTCCTTGGCTTTAGTATGTCTCATAATGTCTCATTGAATGCTGACATGGTATATAGAGGAGCAGTCTGAGATAGTAATTCTCATAATGGGCAGTGGCCATTCCTGTGGGATATTTAGTTCAAATAGGATTTTAATTGTTTGGGTTTTATTGTTACAGTGGTCTCTCTTGTGTGTAGCCTGATTTGAACTTCTCTATGATTATCTTTGGAGAAGGAAATGGCAATCCACTCCAGTACTATTGCCTGGAAAATCCCATGGACAGAAGAGCCTGGTAGGCTATAGTCCATGAGGTCGTGGAGAGTTGGACATGACTGAGTGAATTAATAGTAATAGTAATGATTATTTTATTCTTATCATCGAGTTGCTTTTTCCCAATTTTTTTTGTTTTGTCATGTTTTAGGTTTTCCTGGGTTTGTCTCCATACTCTTGACTGTTTTTTTTTTGCGTTGTTGTTACCCTGAGATGTAATACAGAGGTGTATGCTATGTTGCTTCAGTTATGTCTAACTCTTTTTGACCCTGTGAACTGTAGCCTGCTAGGCTCCTGTGTCCATGGGATTCTCCGGGCAAGAATACCTGAGTGAGTTGCCATACTCTCCTCCAGGCGGTCTTCTGGACCCAGGGATCAATCCATGTCTCTCATGTCTCCTGCACTGGCAAGTGGGGTCTTTTAACTCTAGCACCACTTGAGAAGAGTTCTCTGCTATTTTGTCTTAGGTCGTTTCCAGCTTATGCTTGGAAGGTAAAGATCTTGTTGCCAACATCTGCAGTCAGTTTGGGGTTGGACAGGAAGCTCAAAATCCATTTTACATCCATTTGGTCATTTTCTCTGTTATTGTCTCTAATTCAGAGATCATATTTTCTAACCCTTTAGGAAAAAAGAAAGAAAGGAGAAGAGAAGGAAAGAAAATTCCCTCTAGGTGTTCATGAGCATGATGGTGGTATAGTCACATGGCTGATCAGAGTGGAGAAAGAATTTGTGGCTCTAACTTCTTCAAGCAGATTTTAAAAAATCCTCTCATTTTAGTAATTTTCTCTCCACTTTGCTTTGCCCACAGTTCCTAAAATTTGGGGGACATTTTGAATTGTAAGTTAGGTTATATTGTAGCACTCCTCATTGTTATTTTAGGATTCAGGGTTTTTTTTTTTTTTTTTTTTCAGATCTGTTTTCACTTCCATAATTTTATTATTGTAGGTTTGCCTTCTGTTTTCCCTAAATTTTGAGGTTCATATCTAAACAAAATCCTATTACTCTTATATTAGTGGGAGGGATCCCAATGAATGCCCTTATGAATGTGCTTAATTGCAATTAATGTGCTTAATCTTTCATGTTTATACAGAAGTTCCATGGTTGGCAATCTTAAAGTGATGAATCATTTTCACTTCTTAGCAGGTTTTTCTTTTATACGTGTAAATAAACTTTAGAGAGAGCCCATATAGCCTTATTGATGTCACCAGAAATAGGTGAATTGTCTAGGATGTGCAGTTTACATTTTATCTCTGGGATATGTGTTTGTCACATCTTATTTTCTTATTAAAATCTCAAACACTTTGATGGAAAAGTTCACATGTCTTTATAATGTTTTTTACATCTTGCCTTGATCTCCATTATTTTAATCTATTTCATGTATTTAGCCTAATTAAAATTCCAGCCTTAAAGTCCTATAATTTTTATAGAAAAATTGTGTTACATAAGGGGTATTCTTTGTTTTACATTTACTCAAAGTTGCTTTTTTCCCCAAAAAATATTATTTGAATATGAAAATTAGAAGAATCTATGTGTAGTAGGCTTTGAAATCTGAACACAGTGTAAAAACTGAATTCCTTTTTTTAAATGTTGTTTGAGTGGGGTTAAGTGCCCCTGCTAATATAAATACAAAACTGGCTCTGTGTTTCCTCTTAAAAGGTGTCAAAGTAATGTTAAAAAGTTCCAGAGTTTTCTAAATAAAAATTCTCAATGTGGGCATACAGTACTGGGGGCCAGATCACTTTCTAATACCATTTATATTTATTTACTGAGCAGCTACTCACCATAACGATCTGTGTTAGATACTCTGAAGGACTTTGAGGAGCACCAGTTCCCACCAGCACCCATTCGTTACTTTGTCCTGTCTTCCTCTTCTCCACACAGCAAGAACACTGACTATTTCTTTAATTTTGTATCTATCTGACATGGTGAATGTTCACTAAACTTACTGTGGTAATTACCTCATGATCCATGTGAATCAAATCATTATGCCATACACTTTATACAGTTCTAGATATAAATTATATCTCAATAAAACTAGAAGAAAAAAAGTTTTTTCTTTGTAACATGGGGTCCTCTATGGATAGCTATGGAATTTAGGTGCAAAATATTAAAGATAATAAAGGAAAGGGGATGACTCTCTTTCTGCAGTGAATTGTTTATTTAACCCAAACACACATGAAAACCTAATTCCAGAAGCATTTGCTGTCATTGTTCTATTTATATTTAATGACTTGGAGAAAAAATAAGGCATCTTATACAAACAGCTTCTCTTTTCTAATAAAAGAGATTGTCAGATATAGTCAAGTCATTATAGATGGAAATGTGAGCTAGATTATTAAGACTCTGACTCATTCATCTTGCTTTGTGGCAGCTTTTCAAAAAGGAAGATAGAAACCAAGACGTATGAAGGTTTGCTCATGTTTCTTTCCCTTGTGCAATCGTTCCCTCTTGGTCTGTTTTTAGTTACTGTCAGATTGATTCCAGAGAGACAGCATTATGATCAGATTTATCATGTGTTTAGGAAAAAACCTTCCTTGGATTTACTTAGCATTGAAAAAAATTATAATTTGTATTGAGCCTTTGATCTTGGATCAGTTAAACCCAAGAAGAATGAGTTGGAAGTGCGGGAAACATGTCCTGGAGTAATTTTGATGGGATTACTAAACTTTCCATCCTGGCTGTAAAGAAGATAAAAGTGGTGCTTCTCTAATTTAATAAAAATGCAAGATAAGTGAGGGATCTGTTGATGAAAGGAACAAACACTCACATTTACGTTGGTCCATTTAGAATATTCTGATGAAAACTCTAGTACACTTGAATTCTGGGCTTTATTGTGATGGAAAGTGCTCAGTTGTCTCTAAAATGAAGTGATTTTTCTGTTCCTATAGAAGGATGATGTACTGGCCTAAAAAATCTAGATTCTAAAGACATTGAAAACATTATGGTAGTGTGCTTGGTCCTTCCTTTAGTCACTGAGAGTATTTTATTTTTGGCACATAGTAAATGTCAGGCATTTTGACAGGCACGTGAAGAAATGTTCTTACAAACGAAGAAATGGTTCCCATATCATGTAATAAAGATCAGGTCTGAAATTTGAATCCATGTTTGTACTTTTCTAAAATCTCTTCTATTAATAAGAGGTGATAGAGCTTGATTTTTGAGAGTGTGGTCTCTACCAACTGTTAGCTGTCACTCCTGAGAAAGAATTGCCTTTGCTTGAGGTGAAAAGAACCATGGCTCTTAGCAGAATAATGAGGCTTAGATAAAACCCAAAGTTGCTGCTGTGAGTTTCTAAGATCTGATAGGAGGTGAGAGAAGTCAGGAAATTTTCCCAATTGGCTCTTTGTTTCCACATGTCAGAAAACAGTGCCTGACAAAATGTGGATTAAATAAATACTAGTGATCATAGTAGAGTTAAAATATCAGTAGCAAAACCAGACAGCAGTTATCCTGGTACCTTTGAATTTTTAAACTAAACCTTTGATTTTTTTTTTTTTTTGACTATTTGGGAATCCCAAAGGAATATTAGCTCAGACGACACTTATTTGATATAAGTTTATGTTTGGTCTTTCTTTTGTTTTCTTCCTCTTTCCTTCTTCTAAGAAGTAAAGTTAAATTTCAGCATGTGTCTTATAAGGGAGTTTGGGTTATGGTGATTTAGTAAAACACAGGAAAACAAGAAAACATGTCACACATACCAAATTAATGATGTTGAGCTATGTTACTAATACATGTAAGTTCAGTTTTGTTTAGTACTATCTGCCAAAATAAATTTTATTTCTTGTAACTTAAAGTGTGTGTATGTATAATAGTTTATTATGTATTGTTAATTCTACTGTTTTGGTGGCAGTAAAATTAATTTTGAAAAAATGGAATGTTGAAAGGAGGACACATATTTATTAAGATTTATTCAAGATGACAAGCATTGCTAGATGAAGAATAAAAATTAAAAACATCTTCATGGGGGCAGCAAATTCGAACCTGGGAAGATGGTGTTGAGGGTCAATTCTGAAAAGTGAGGTGTGAATGAAAATCGGAGGGTTAGAAACTATGCGATGTCAAGGGTAAGACAATGTCAGAAGAATGGACTGGGATAAGTAAAGTGGGAATGAGCATGCTGACATTTCCATTTTTATGTAGCATTTAGTGTGCAGTGGAAGTGATTATTCAAAGGAATCCTATAGGATCAAGATGTGCTTTTTCATTGTGTCAAATAGTATGGGAACCAAAAGGCTTCACATGAGTGAGTTCTACTTACAGCATTGTGCACCTTTTGTTGTTGTTTGTTCTCAGGGAACATTTGACTTCAAATAAGTAACACATCTTGATAATTATTTTTCCTCTGGAGAAATTTTGTGCAAATGAACTAGAAAGTGTGAAGTCATAAGCTAAAATCTAATCTTAGGAAAACCATGATGTCTTATTTCTCTTTCCTCTAAAAGGTGAAATAGAAGAGAAATAGAGGGTTATTTTCTACTGATGGTTGAAAGGTGTTGAAGATATACAGAGCATAAGCCTATCATTTCCACAGCCCTGAACTATGCTGTCCTCTGAATGCAAGATGGAAAACTGAAGTTGCAGCTTATTGCAGTTGGCCTCTTGTGACCCATGATTAACTTCAGTTCAGTTCAGTTGCTCAGTCTTGTCCGACTCTTTGCAACCCCATGAATCACAGCACGCCAGGCCTCCCTGTCCATCACCAACTGCCAGAGTTCACTCAGACTCACGTCCATTGAGTCCATGATGCCATCCAGCCATCTCATCCTCGGTCGTCCCCTTCTCCTCCTGCCCCCAATCCCTCCCAGCATCAGAGTCTTTTCCAATGAGTCATCTCTTCGCATCAAGTGGCCAAAATACTGGAGCTTCAGCTTTAGCATCATTCCTTCCAAAGAAATCCCAGGGCTGATCTCCTTCAGAATGGACTGGTTGGATCTCCTTGCAGTCCAAGGGACTCTCCAGAGTCTTCTTCAACATGACAGTTCAAAAGCATCAATTCTTCAGGACTCAGCCTTCTTCACAGTCCAACTCTCACATCCATACATAACTACTGGAAAAACCATAGCCTTGACTAGATGGACCTTAGTTGGCAACGTAATGTCTCTGCTTTTGAATTCAAATAGCAGAAGTAACCCAAGTAAGAAAGAGGCAGCTCCTAATATCAGTGCAGGCAGTAATATCAAGGGGAACATCAACTACCAACTTTTCATGGACAGCTGTGATTTCTTATCTCTATCTCAGTGGAAGAATAAAATTAAAATTATGGTTTACTGAGCTGAAGAAGAGTCTGACTCATGGGTTATGGCCTCATTAATTTCTGAGTCCTTGCTTCAAGTCTAAAGCATGACCTAGTCAGGTTCAACACTAATTCATGCAGCTGTCACATTTATAACTGAAATACTGGGGGAGAGAGACAGGGGAAGACACCTCCAGGAAATAGATGATTTGAGTTGTAAGCAATTCCTGTTATCCAGCTAAGAGAAAAGCGGGAACCACAAAGATTGAATGTAAAAAATGTATTTATAATTTTAGATTGCCAGTTTGGAAATGGAAAAGGTCCCTGGCTGTATACAGCCCCAAATGTAAATAGATTCATAAGCTGTTAACTGTGTAATACCTCGTCTATTATTCTGAATTTACCATAAACTTTTTTTTAAAGACATCAATTTTTTTTTAACTTGTCTGAAATATAAATGGAACTATGTTCCTCCAAATAGAATTGCTTTTGAAATAGTAAGACCTGGGAAACACTTACAGCTACTCTGTATCAGCATTACAATAGTAAGGCCCAGAAAATTTCAGCTCTAGGGTATCCGGTCCTCAGCCTGTTGACCTGGCAGTGTATCAAGAGTGAGCCTGCACTGCTTCAAGCCCTTTCAGATAGAATGTTTCAGTGAGAGCTTTTTATGAGGAGGACATTTTTTTCTTTCTTAAGATCATTTATCACTTAGTATATAAACCAATATTTACTTGAATCTGTCACAAAGACTCAAATCTATTCCAGAACATATTAAAGGGAATGTGTAGAATATGTGTATACAAAAGAGGGACTGTCGATTCGCATATTTTGGGCAATTGTAAAATACCTCTTCCCTTCCTCTCCTATACTGACCTCACTCAAGTGTTCTTGCCCTGCCTTACACAAACTCTGGCTTATGTGTACTTCACACAAAGCTAGCTATTGGGCTAAAGACTGTGGACAAGAGAAAGAGAAGCTTGCAATTTTCTAATTTTTGTGGTTAAAAAAACACAGTGATATGACTGTTTATAGTTAGAGCAGGCAAAAGCAAATCCCTGCTTTGCCGCTGATAATTGTCACCTCTGGAAAATTATTGACTTTTCTAAATATCAGTTGCCCTGACTGTCAAATGAAAAAAATGAGAGCATTTATATCCTAAAGTTGCTGTGAGGGTTAAATGAAATCATATACATGAATGTGTCTCATTTAATTTCCAAATCACTCAGTGAAATGAAATTCTTATTACAAATATTTCTCACCCTATGGATGAGGAAACAAAGCCTTACAGAAATAATTAAAATTAAAAATAACTAACATTTCCCAGGCCATGATGTTGACAAGTGTGGGACATGATAGTCAAACCCAGCTCTGCCTGACTCGAAGGCCTGAACTGTTCACCATTGCGTTATCCTCCCTTCTAAGCATTCACTAGTTTCTAGTGAGAAAGGATTCCAGTCATTGGCAGAACTCCACTGCATATTATTTGTATTTTTGATATGTGTAATTTGGCCTATTACAATTGTAGAGAAAGCTGTTTCCAGTTTTCATACCATACTACTGGCTGAACCATTTCTAATCAAAACTTTGGTTATTATTTTAAAGTCCCAGATCTGAAAACTTCTCAAGTGTTTCTATAGCTTGATAGCTAACAGATAAGTCCCAAAGGGTACATTGCAGTGAAGGTCCTGGAGCTCAGGACCAGCAGAGCGAATCAGCAACTGGTAGAAAAAGATTTTTCTTTGGATATTCTGCAGTTATGCTTTTCTTTACAAATGTTAATTCAGCTGCTTCCTAATTGAAATCACAAATAGAATTGCCTTTCCTTAAGCCAGTGCTCAAAAATGCAAACCACAGATAAAATTAGTCCTGTAGGAATGGATAGCTTAGGAGCTTATTCCAGTAGATCTTAACCATTTGACCTCAGGACCCCTTTATGAGGATCCCAAAGTGTGTGCTATGTGTGTTAAACATCTATGGTTTGTGTGTTACATATCTATTTCTGGAGTCCATGTTAAAAATTTAAATTGAGAAAATTTTCATTTGAAAATAATAATAAACTCATTATGTGTTGCTGCTGCTGCTGCTAAGTCACTTCAGTCGTGTCCGACTCTGTGTACCCCATAGACGGCAGCCCATCAGGCTCCCCCGTCCCTGGGATTCTCTAGGCAAGAACACTGGAGTGGGTTGCCATTTCCTTCTCCAATGCGCGAAAGTGAAAAGTGAAAGTGAAGTCACTCAGTCGTGTCCGACTCCTTGTGACCCCATAGACTGCAGCCTACCAGGCTCCTCCGTCCATGGGATTTTCCAGGCAAGAGTACTGGAGTGGGTTGCCATTTTCTTCTCCCATTATGTGTTGAGTAGATGTAAACTGACTTAGCATAAATAACATTTTTTTAAATGAAAAGTAACTGAATTTTTCATTAAAAAATTAACCTGGAAAGTTAACGTTTGTGCAGATCTCTCTGATGGCTTAATAGAAGATAGTTGAATTGTCCTATATGCTTTTGCATTTAATTTGTTATGTCATCACACTTCATGTTGATTCTGCAAAACAGTACTGATCACTCATGAGAGAATGAGAGAGAAAGGAACATAGCATTTTAGAGTTATTAAAACAGTTTTGTCATTACAGATCCCCTGAATGGGTCTTGAGGACTTTCTGGGATTCCTGAACCACATTTTGAGAAGCACTCCCTTGGCCAATAAACTTGAAGCATGAAGAATGTCTTTTGATACTGCTAGTCTAATTGATAGTACAATAATATTAATGGCTGAAATCATTCAAGCTTAAAATATAGACTATTTAGTAGCATAAAGTATTGACACATGCTTGGATTTGTAAGTTCTAAAACTTTTACACAAACTTCAGATAGGTCAGGGAACTTTGTCACTATTGATTTGCAAAGGTGAAGAATAGTATTTCTTTCTATGATTTTTGCTTGTTTAGAGCCCCATCTGACATTCTATATGCCATTTAACAGAGAGTGTTTGCTGTGAAATTCAAATACATACTCCTTTCTGGTGTCCAGGTGCCACAAATCCATCAGGTGTCCACTGTGAAATCAATCCTGTGTAGAATGAGAGAGAAAGGAACATAGCATTTTAGAGTTATTAAAACAGTTTTGTCATTACAGATCCCCTGAATGGGTCTTGAGGACTTTCTGGGATTCCTGAACCACATTTTGAGAAGCACTCCCTTGGCCAATAAACTTGAAGCATGAAGAATGTCTTTTGATACTGCTAGTCTAATTGATAGTACAATAATATTAATGGCTGAAATCATTCAAGCTTAAAATATAGACTATTTAGTAGCATAAAGTATTGACACATGCTTGGATTTGTAAGTTCTAAAACTTTTACACAAACTTCAGATAGGTCAGGGAACTTTGTCACTATTGATTTGCAAAGGTGAAGAATAGTATTTCTTTCTATGATTTTTGCTTGTTTAGAGCCCCATCTGACATTCTATATGCCATTTAACAGAGAGTGTTTGCTGTGAAATTCAAATACATACTCCTTTCTGGTGTCCAGGTGCCACAAATCCATCAGGTGTCCACTGTGAAATCAATCCTGTGGGAGCCTAGATGGCTTTCTCCTGTAGGGTTCCCAGAAAGTCAAACTCTTCCCACTTTTCTTACTTGCTGTTTGAAGTATGTGAACTGGAACCATTAGGAGACCAATGTCCTCCAAGCTCCATGAAGCCTCAGTTTACAGTAGACTGTGTACTTTGTCAGGCTGCTCAGGAGCACACAGCCTGGCTCCCCACCAGTTACAGTCCCATAGATTCTCTTCTTTTCCTGTTTCCCAACATTGTCCTTAGGGTACCATAGTTACATTTCTGGGGCTCAAAGCAGGTCAGCCTACCCCTGAACACATTCCCCTAATCACCTCTCCTCAGAGTACTGCCTGCTCTTCTCCAGCCACTGGAAGAAATTACTCAATTGCCTGCAGTTTCTTGGAGCCTCGCTTATTTATATAGCTTGTTTCCAATTGTCTGTTAGTTGTATTTAGATAACTCTAAAATATAAGAAATCTTGAAATAAACCTGATACCGATGTTATTAAGATTTGCAAGGGTCTACTCAGATATGCAGATGACACCACCCTTATGGCAGAAAGTGAGTTCAGTTCAGTTCAGTTCAGTCGCGCAGTTGTGTCCGACTCTTTGCGACCCCAGAATCGCAGCACGCCAGGCCTCCCTGTCCATCACCAACTCCCGGAGTTCACTCAGACTCACGTCCATTGAGTCTGTGATGCCATCCAGCCATCTCATCCTCGGTCGTCCCTTTCTCCTCCTGCCCCCAATCCCTCCCAGCATCAGGGTCTTTTCCAATGAGTCAACTCTTCGCATAAGGTGCCCAAAGTACTGGAGCTTCAGTTTTAGCATCATTCCTTCCAAAGAAATCCCAGGGTTGATCTCCTTCAGAATGGACTGGTTGGATCTCCTTGCAGTCCAAGGGACTCTCAAGAGTCTTCTCCAACACCACAGTTCAAAAGCATCAATTCTTCGGCGCTCAGCCTTCTTCACAGTCCAACTCTCACATCCATACATGACCACAGGAAAAACCATAGCCTCCAGGCCTCCCTGTCCATCACCAACTCCCGGAGTTCACTCAGACTCACGTCCATTGAGTCCATGATGCCATCCAGCCATCTCATCCTCGGTCGTCCCCTTCTCCTCCTGCCCCCAATCCCTCCCAGCATCAGGGTCTTTTCCAATGAGTCAACTCTTCGCATAAGGTGGCCAAAGTACTGGAGCTTCAGTTTTAGTATCATTCCTTCCAAAGAAATCCCAGGGTTGATCTCCCTCAGAATGGACTGGTTGGATCTCCTTGCAGTCCAAGGGACTCTCAAGAGTCTTCTCCAACACCACAGTTCAAAAGCATCAATTCTTCGGCGCTCAGCCTTCTTCACAGTCCAACTCTCACATCCATACATGACCACAGGAAAAACCATAGCCTTGACTAGACGGACCTTAGTCGGCAAAGTAATGTCTCTGCTTTTGAATATACTATCTAGGTTGGTCATAACTTTTCTTCCAAGGAGTAAGCGCCTTTTAATTTCATGGCTGCAGTCACCATCTGCAGTGAGGCAGAAAGTGAAGAGGAACTAAAAAGCCTCTTGATGAAAGTAAAAGAGGAGAGTGAAAACACTGGCTTAAAGCTCAACATTCAGAAAACGAAGATGATGGCATCTGGTCCCATCACTTCATGGCAAATATATGGAGAAACAGTGGAAACTGTGTCAGACTTTATTTTTGGGGGCTCAAAAATCACTGCAGATGGTGATTGCAGCCATGAAATTAAGACACTTACTCCTTGGAAGGAAAGTTATGACCAACCTAGACAGCATATTCAAAAGCAGAGACATTACTTTGCCAACAAAGGTCCATCTAGATAAGTCTATGGTTTTTCTAGTGGTCATAAATGGAAGTGAGAGTTGGACTGTGAAGAAAGCTGAGCACAGAAGAATTGATGCTTTTGAACTGTGGTGTTGGAGACTCTTGAGAGTCCCTTGGACTACAAGGAGATCCAGTCCATCCTAAAGGAGATCAGTCCTGGGTGTTCATTGGAAGGACTGATGCTAAAGCTGAAACTCTAATACTTTGGCCACCTGATGCGAAGAGTTGACTCATTGGAAAAGACCCTGATGCTGGGAGGGATTGGGTGCAGGAGAAGGGACGACAGAGGATGAGACGGTTGGATGGCATCACCGACTCGATGGACATGAGTTTGGGTAAACTCCGGGAGTTGGTGATGAACAGGGAGGCCTGCCGTGCTGCGATTCATGGGGTCACAAAGAACCGAACATGACTGAGCGACTGAACTGAACTGAACAAAGTCTTTAAAACCATTGTTATTTTTGATGTTGTGTCCAAATTCTTAAAATTTAATAAGCTCATGCATCTTGCAACATGTATAAATTGTAAAACATTATATAAATGATATACAGTGTTCTAAATTGTAGAACAAAGTTCTAAATTGTAGGACATTATATTAATTATCACATGAAATGTCAATTATGATGTGTTCATAAAAAGAATATACTAACAGTCATATAACTCTTTTTAGTTTACTAAGTTCTTTCACAGAAATTTTTATTTAATTAACAAAAAATGCTATTTCAGGCAGTAGCTATAATTTCTGTTTTATAAATGAAGAGGATAACTTGTGTCTAAGGAAGTTTAAAGGAGAAGGCAATGGCATCCCACTCCAGTACTCTTTCCTGGGAAATCCCATGGACGGAGGAGCCTGGTAGACTGCAGTCGATGGGGTCGCTAAGAGTTGGACATGATTGAGTGACTTCACTTTCACTTTTAGCTTTCATGCATTGAAGAAGGAAATGGCAACCCACTCCAGTGTTCTTGCCTGGAGAATCCCATGGACGGGGGAGCCTGGTGGGCTGCCGTCTATGGGGTCGCACAGAATCGGCCACGACTGAAGCCACTCAGCAGCAGGAGCAGCAGCAGCAGCGGCAGCAGCAGCAGTGGACAAAACAGGAGGTCTGAAGCTCAAATACTTGGCATTTACTTCTTGGGCAAAGATAGACTGGGGAGTGTGCTATTGTCTTTGAATATCCATTTTCTTAGCTGTAAGATATAAAAGCAATGCAATACAGTGTAAGAAAAGGCTTTGTGAACTGTCACACACTATACAAATGTCAATTATCATTAATAAGACTCCCAGAGAAAGCAGGATGAAAATCTCTGTTTTGACCACTTTTTAGGTCCCATTTCAACGAGACCTCCACATGCATTAATTGAAATTTGTTTCTTATTGTCCTGTTAATCTGTCTTATGTCAATTTTGTTTTTAGTCCATCCACAAGAACTCAAGAGTAGTGGATATAGAAATTTCTACCTCCTTGACAATCGCATACTTTCTTGTATGGTTCACACTAAGAAAGAAAATCTACAAGAGGGATTTGGACAATGGGTCTGAAAGCAGGGGAATTTGGAGCAAACTGTCTCTCTCTCCCTTGTATACAGAGCCCCAAAGAAAACCTGTGGTAAGAAACTGAGAAATATTCCAAAATGCTTGAATAGTGCAGGGAACACTGCTTTCTCACCATCAGCGCCGAGATGACCACGCCTCTACTGTGTGCTGCCTTGATGGAAGGCAAGGTGCTGCAGCATTCTGTTAGACGTGCAGCTTTCCAGGCTTTGCCCACCTTACCCACCAAAGTACTGATTTCAAATGTCACTTGTCCTCATAGTCTAGATATCTATTTATAATTAAACTTAGAGAAGTTCTTTAAATGGCTGACCTTTTCTTTTTCTCTTTAATATCTGTTTCTCCTCTGCACTAGAACATAAACACCAAGAAGCTAGACACTTTTCTTGTTAATTAAAGTATCTCCTTGCCTAGAACAGTGTCTGACAAATTATTGGGCATTAAAAAATCAACATTGATGAGTGAGTAAATGAAGAAAGTGGCAAAAGATTTTCTTACAGTGCAAATTCAGATGGTTATCAGAAAGGAAATGATATGACCTTATGATTGCCAGCATGCATGGGTTCAGATGATGAAACATTTGTTTTCCAAAAGAAAAAAAAATCCATGGTAATGTCATTTTTTGGGTAGCTAGTAATCTGAATTCTCCATCTTTGTTTTTCCCCTTTTGCCTCTTCCTCTCATATTTGGTCTTTTCTACCCTTCTGTCCCTTCCCTCATCACTTAATCCACTATCAGTTCTGCCCTGGAGAGGAGCTCCAGGTCCTTACTGCCAACCAGGAACAAGCTCATGTTTTTTAGTCTTAAGGAACACGTGCAATAGAGCAGTATTTCTCTTGCTCTGTTGGCTGCACTTCCATAGTGGTTTTTATAGGATATTATGCTAACAAGATTTTGTTTCTTTTGTTTCTTATCACATTTGAAGAATATAAGGAGGACTAAAAGGACAGGACTAGAAGCTAGAGGGCTACAGAAAATTCCATTGTGCTACATGAGTTACTGTCATGGTGATGGCAACATAAGACTCTGCAGAGTCTTCTAAAAGTGCTTTCAAATGCCCAAGTGCATAGCAGTCACATAGTAGCAGATTTTGATTCAGTGGTGAACCTGAACAGTTTGCATTTCTAATAAGCAACCAGGTAGACCACACATCCACACTTTAATTAGTCAGGCTCTCTAGAGAAATCTTTTCATTTCTCATCCCTGCCTTATAGTCCACTACAAACAGAACTGGGTAAAGGAAAGAACAAAATGATTTTGGAATCAGCTGGAACTAGATTTGAAATCTGGCTTCCTTAATTCCTTAGAAGGCATTGGACAAAGATTACTTTTTAGGTATAAGTAATCTACATCTCATTATCATTTGGAATATGGAGCTAAAATCTCTTACAAGATTGCTATAAGAATTAAATATTTCTGTTTTTCAAAGCATTTTTACGTGAGGTCTAGACTACTCCCTCTCTTTTCCTTGCCGATTTAAAATTAAGATGGTGTGTAAGGATTGTCACAATTCAGCCCCAAGTTTTATTTCGAACTCCATCTATTTATTGATGGAATTCCAGCTGAGCTATTTCAAATCCTCAAAGATGATGCTGTTAAAATCCTGCACTCAATATGCCAGCAAATTTGGAAAACTCAGTAGTGGCCACAGGACTGGAAAAGGTCAGGATTCATTCCAGTCTCAAAGAAAGGCAATGCCAAAGAATGTTCAAACCACTGCACAATTGCACCCATTTCACATGATAACAAAATTCTCCAAGTGAGGCTTCTATAGTATGTGAACCGAGAACTTCCGATGTTCAAGCTGGATTGAGAAAAGGCAAAGGAGCTAGAGATCAAGTTGCCAACATCTATTGGATTGTAGAAAAAGCAAGTAAGTTCCAGAAAAAACATCTACTTCTGCTTTATTGACTACATCAAAGCCTTTGACTGTGTGGATAACAACAAACTGTGGAAAATTCTTCAAGAGATGGGGATACCAGATCACCTTACCTGCCTCCTAAGAAATTTGTATGCAGGTTAAGAAGCAACACTTAGACCCTAACATAGAAAATGGACTGGTTCCAAATTGGGAAAGGAATACGTCAAGGCTGTATATTGTCACACTGCTTATTTAACTTCTATGCAGAGTATATCATGTGAAATGCTGGGCTGGATGAAGCACAAGCTGGAATCAAGATTGCCAGGAGAAATATCAATAACCTCAGATATGCAGATGACACCACCCTTATGACAGAAAGTGAAGAGAAACTAAAGAGCCTCATGATGAAAGTGAAAGAGGAGAGTGAAAAGTTGACTTAAAAGTCAACATTCAAAAACCTAAGATCATGGCATCTGGTCCCATCACTTCATGGCAAATAGATGGGGAAACAATGGAAACAGTGACAGATTTTTTTCTTTCTTGGGCTCCAAAATCACTACAGATAGTGACTGCAGCCACGAAATTAAAGACACTTCCTCCTTGGAAGAAAAGCTATGACCAACCTAGACAGCATATTAAAAAGCAGAGACATTACTTTACTGACAAAGGTCTGTCTAGTCAAAGCTATGGTTTTTCCAGTAGTCATGTATGGATGTGAGAGTTGGACCATAAAGAAAGTTGAGCACTGAAGAATTGGTGCTTTTGAGCTGTGGTGTTGGAGAAGACTCTTGAGAGTCCCTTGGATTGCAAAGAGATCCAACCAGTCAATCCTAAAGGACATCAGTCCTGAATAATCATTGGAAGGACTGATGCTGAAGCTGAAGTTCCAATTCTTTGGCCATCTGATAGGAGCTCAGTTCAGTTCAGTCCCTCAGTCATGTCTGACTCTTTGTGACCCATGGACTGCAGCACACAAGGCTTTCCTGTCCATCATCAACTCCCAGGGCCATCCAGTCATCTCATCCTCTGTCACTCCCTTCTCCTCCTGCCTTCAATCTTTCCCAGCATCAGGGTCTCTTCCAATGAGTCAGTTCTTTGCATCAGGTGGTCAAAGTACTGGAGTTTCAGCTTCAGCATTTTGAATTTACTGATTGGAACAGTAGATTTATCTTCATTAAGTATATAGCCTGTTCTTAAAATAATACATCACTCAGCTGGGCTCATCAAATGTTTATCAAAAGACTTTCTTCAAAGTATCTCCCTTACCTTATCCATTCATCTTATACTATTACATTATAAACTTTGTTCATTACCAACCAGACTCCCTTATTAAAAGACATGCCCTACAGCTGAGTAAATGCTTCTGATATGTCAAATAAAAGGGAGAAGGCTTAAAAAATAAAATACCTTCCTTAAACTACACCTTAAAACCTTACAGATGCTGCCTTGACTCCCCCTTTACAAAATATTTTGAATTCTGTCAAAGTCTTAAGTGGCCTTTGTTCTTGCAGTAAACAATAAACTTGTTTTTGTTTGATCAAACAGGTTATTTTGCTGGTCTATTCAGAGATATGTGAAAGTCAATCATCTCTTTCATGAAAACTACCATCCAGACAAATGTAATTACATTTGACCCTTGAACAAGGTGGGGGTTAGAGGAGTCCACATTTTCTGCAGTGAAAAATCTAACTAACTTACAGCCTGCCCTCTGTAGCTATCCAGTTCCTCCCTATCCATGGATCCACATCCTCAGATTCAATTAACTGTGGATTTTGTAGTTTTGTAGTATTTACTATGGAAAAGAAATCAGCATCTACATGAACCTGCACAGTTCAGGCCTGTGTTGTTCAAGGGTCGGCTGTACTACTCGTTATTTCTTAAGGGTATTGTGCTTTCTCATAGTCTGTGTTTTTACATATCAGTTTCTTTTTTCTAGAATAGCATCTTCTTGTCTTTTATTTAACTTTCAAGACAGACAAATGTTGCTTCCTCTGAAATCCTTATTGAAACTCTAGCAACATAAATCACTTAGGCATCTGTGTTCCAATAGCATTCAGAAAGCTTTTTCTATAGGATCCTATTGTTTTCTGATTGCTTGGTTACACATTTTTCTTTCCCAAAGACACTGTGCTCCTTGATTGTAGAGAGTGAGCCTCATCTACTTTTTCCTGTGCCTTGAAGAATGAAAGAAGCTTACTAGTTGATCAATAAATATTTGTTGAATGTAGAATGAGCAGCATTTATCTTAGCTATATAGAGAAAGAAGAGGGCAAAGAAATGTTTGTCAGAATAAACTGGGGTTGTTTTCATAAAGATATCTTTTCATCCTTGATTGTATTTCCCTTTTTGTTCTAGGTAACCCTGAGAAGTTAAAAACAAAGCAAAACTTTGAAGTAGTAGCTCTCTGAGCCAACAAAAGATTCTGTTGATGTTTCATGCCTCTCTCACAAAGGTAATTTCTCATTTCCCTTCCATCTAGCAATTACAGATGACAATTATGAACATGCAGCTGGCCCAGCCCTTCTAACAGGGTAGCAGATGGCTTTTTCTCCCCCTTAAGGAAAATTTTATATCCTCTGGCATTGGTCTGGATATAAATGTTGTCAGTTTCATGATCTGAAATAAAAGGTGAGCATGTTGTTTAGCCCAACCAGAGCTGGAAGAAGAACCAAGTTTTATAGTGTTGTGAAATTCATGACACTATGGTGGCTAATAAAAATGAGCCTGATATCGCTATATGTCTGCTTAAGTATTATTTATTCCCTATGCACAACACACGCCTTACTTGATAGCCTCAATTCATCCAATACTTGAGCTATTGAAGGTAAATTTATACTATGGCAATAGAATTTTTAAATTTCCATCTGAACTGAAATTTAGAAGGTCCAAAAAAAATGTCAGAGTTCATGGATAACAACTTTTCACAAGGGCTAAATTAATATTTGCCACATTGATTGAACATTTCCTATAAAACAGTTTGTTGAGACATCAGAGAAATTTTGAGGAAAAAAGTGAACTAGAAAATATTTATGACAAATAGTAAAACTGGATTGACATTCTACATAGCAAATTAAACTGCTTTTAAAAGGAAGGCAAAATTATGTATATCATATCTCAGTTTTTGATCATTTTTGATCATTTGGAAGTATGATTATTTAATAAGTTTATCGTTAAGTAGCAAATCTAAGATGTTTCTATTTCTCTCTTTTGGGTGTCATCTAAAAATGAAAGATATAACCTTGCTTATAATGTAAGCTACTTATCCCTTTGAGTACTCTGTTTATTTCATATCTTAATGACAATAAGCATTATAACATATTCGTGTTGAGTCTCAGTGATTCTGATATCTTTGTGGCTTGTGTCAATTATATTTTATAAAAACTTGAATAGGAATTATAATAGTTTATTATAAGTATATTACAGTCTTTGCCTTAAGTATGCATGATCTGAGTAATCCATCAATCCTGTGAGGTAGTAATGGGTCCATTTTGCAAAGGAGACAAAGAATCAGCTAGAAAAAATGATTTCAACAAGTCACATAGTTGTAAATGGTGAAGCTGGTGCCAGAACTCTTTGTTCTACAATACACAGATCCCTGTTAATATATTTTAAAATAATTACAGAAGAGATGTTACAGACCTTTCACATAGAATCTGATCAATGTTCATTTTGAGGAAAGGGAACTAATACAAGCATTAGTTTTAATTGCTTCCTCCTTTTGAGAACAGTAATCATGAAAAGAAATTAAAAGATTGAGTTCAGGATTGATTTTCTTGTCTTTGTAGCAACCCCTGCAGCTTCAAGAAACCTCTAGAAAGGTTTTCTTCAGAGACTGTTTTGACTTCCTCATATTGGAGTATCAGAGACAGTCTCTGTACTCTGTCCAATATTAATCATAGTGGATTGAAACTTAGACATTTCTATAGGGATGTTCCTTCACTTTGTAAACAGTGTCAGGGCAAAAAAATATATGCTCCTGTGTGGCACAGCATGAATAATTGATGACATCCATTGGTAGTTTTAACATGGTGGTCCAGTTTCATTTTTTTTTTTCATGTGACTGTCTAGTGTTTCCCACACAATTTATTAATGAGAATGTCATTTCCTTATTGTGTGTTCTTGGTTCCTTTGTTGTAAATTAATTGTCCATAAGTGTGTGGGTTGGTTTCTGGGATGTCTGTTTTGTTTCAATGATCTGTATGTCTGTTTTTATCTGTTTTGTGGGGAAAGAAAAAGTGGTTTGACTGGGGAGGGGTCCACAAAGATGTCCCCCTCCTGAGATAGATCATGCAGGGCTAGCTAGGAGGTCCTTTCCCAGATTGTGTCAAGGAGATGAGTAAAGATCACACCAGCCATGGATGGAGAAGTATTGATGACTGAGACAGTAGTTCTGCTGACCCCACAGCAATGTTGAGGTCAAGGATTGGGTCTTACTCATTTGGGATCAAAATCCACTAGGGACTGTACAGGAAATGCAGGACTTGGAATCCTCCGGTGAAGAGTTCAGAGGCCAGAGGTCATGAAGATGATTACCCACCTGAGGCTTGAGGAACCTCAGCAAACAAAGGTCACATGTGAGGCTCACTGCTGCGTCTAAGTCTCCTCTCATGCACTGAACAATTCAGATGCACAAGGAGGCCTCCCTGCAAGAGGGAGATGCTATAAAATTCTCTGTTGGAACTGCCCTTAGAAACTACATTGTGACTGTTCACTGGGATTTGGAATGAATTTCTCAGAATTCATCTTTTATCAGGCTTCCCAGGTAGCTCAGCTGGTAAAGAATCTGCCTGCAATGCAGGAGACCCCTCTTTGATTCCTGGGGTGGGAAGATCCCCTGGAAAAGGGATAGGCTACCCACTTCTGTATTCTTGAGCTTCCTTGCTGGCTCAGCTGGTAAAGAATCTGCTTGTAATGTGGGAGACCTGGGTTTGATCCCTGAATTGGGAAGATCCCCTGGAGAAGGGATAGGCTACCCACTCCAGTATTCTGGCTTGGAGAATTCCATGGACTATATAGTCCATAGGGTTGCAAGGGGTCGAACACACTGAGCAACTTCCCCTTTTCATCTCATCTCTTTTTCATCCAACAGAAGGCAGAACAGAAGCCTTAAAACCTTGATGGAATGAATCTGATCATGTCCAAAATCAACATGGGTGAAGTTTGACCTTTCAGTCTATGATGACATGATATTGATTTCATTTCATGTCTAAAATATTCAGTTCTCTGCCTTGACATCATTGATGAAAACGGTCCAGGATTTGAAATGGAAAGTTTCTTCATGTCTAAATGGTCAAGGACCTTAATTAAAAAAAAAAAAAAATCCAGCTGGATCCAATCATAAGGGTAAAGCATCTCTCTCTCTGGTTCCCAGAAGCCTACACTGGCCTATTTACTTCTTGATTATCTTTGCATGCTTAAGCCATATTTTTATACTTTCCTCTTATGAAGTTATCATTAATACAAATGGTAATTATATAAAATAAATTTACAAAAGTGATTGCATTAATAAATTTCCAATCTATAATTTTTATCATCTCTCTAAAATAATCAAGTACTGGAAAATGTCTGAAGAGATCTCAGAATGTGATTTTTTGAAGGGTGATCAGGGAATTATGAGCTTCTCCAGTGGCTCAATAATAAAGAATTTGGCTACAATGCAAGAGACATAGGAGACCCAGGTTCAATTCCTGAGTCAGGAAGATACCCCTGGAGGAGGAAATGGCAACCCACTCCAGAATTCTTGCGTGGAGAATCTCATGGACAGAGGAGCCTGGCGAGCGATAGTCCAAACGGTTACAAAGACTCAGACAAGACTAAGCAACTGAGCATAAGCAAGGAATTATATGATAAGTAACTGTAAAGGTTAGTATGATTCAGTTCAGTTGCAATAAGACTGCTCAATTTTACAAATAAAAATATAGAGCACAAAGTTAAATCTGTATGTCCCAAATGTATATTTGAAAGGATACCCTTGATGTTCCAAGTCCACCTCCAGAGGCCAAGGCTTACTTAGAACATACTTATACTAAAAAAATGCATGTGTTGTTTTTCATAAATTCAAATTTACTGGGCATCCTGTATTTTATCTGGCAACCCTAATTTGGAGGAATTGGCTGTTTGCCATGACACTAAAAGTACTATTGTAATTTTTCATTCTGCATTATACTTATGTCATTAGGCTTATTCATAAGGGAGGAAAGCAAATTAAATTGGCTAACAAAATATTATCGAATGAGATTACCCGGGATTTTTACTCTGTTGGCATTTTTCTCTGCATAATGCTGAAATTTGTATTGACTGAGGAAGAGGATTTGTTGTGAAGTAATTTTGGGGCTGTATGGCTCTGGATTTCGTAAATGGACCATTTCAGAAGAAATTCCCAGCACCCTCTAAGCCCCACTCTTATCATCACAAGCTTTTCAGACTAATGCTTGAATGTGCCCAATGAAAGAGGAGACAGAGCTTACATTTATTTCCATGTTTATGCTGGAAGTTCAGAGCTTTGTGTCTGAACAATAGCTGAGACCCAAACTTAGGGACAAGAATAAATGTTCTCAGTTCTTTAATAGGCTTAGGGAGTTTATATCAGTTTTGTGACTGATCTATCACATATTTATGGTGAAAGTTAGGTATACATTGCAAAGCTGTTTGAAATCTTAAAGAGCAGGGAACACTATTTAAAGAAAAAGTAGTCTTTGGTTTTATTAAATGTAATAATAAAAGCCACAATTTGGACTTCCTTGATGACACAGTGGATAAGAATCTGCCTGCTAATGCAGGCAACATGGGTTCGATCCCTGATCTGGGATGATTCCACGTGCCTTGGGGCATGTAGAGCCCTTGCATCACAACTTCTGAGCCCACGCTCTCTGACCCTCAGGCCACAACTACTGAGCCTGTGTGTCACAGCTACTGAAGCTGAAGTGCCTAGAGCCTGTGCTCCACAACGAGAGAAACCAACATAATGAGAAACCTATGCACTGCAGAGAAGAGTGGCCCCCACTCTTCATGATGAGAGAAAGCCCATGTCCAGCCATAAAGACCCAGTGCAACAACAACAACAGAAGAACCAACTTATTCAGCACTTGCATGTTGTGACCACTGGATTAATGATCTTGAGTTATTTCCCTTATCCTTTCAATGTTGCCATCAGGTTGGGTGTTTTATCTGCATTTTATAAGCAAGTTTTAATCTTTCATCCCTGGTTCATGCGTTGCCAAGTGAAAAACTTGCTTTTAAACCAAGTTCTTATGTTAAAAATTTTGTCTTAACCTCTACACTGTTTTGTTACCACTTTGAGTGTTGATTTTGCTTTAAAGCATGACATGGCTAGTAGCAAAGCCCTCATAATAAATCCATTTACCTTCAGTTCAGGTTATAGCTTCTTTCCTAAAATGCCAGGCATATTGAAGGTTTAATCACTTGAAACTCAGAAAAACAGATTAGAATGCGTTTCTCCGCAGAGCTGAGAAAATGGAACCAGTTAATGTTTTTCTGCCTAATAAAATGAATCACATTTTATGTCTACTGATGAGCAGTGTAACTTTCCTGGTAACAAAATTTTTGCCTTTTGACAGTTTCCACCTCAAGGCCAAACTCTTTTAAAAGAGCTGATGTACCCCCAGCATGGCTAACTATTTGCCAGAGGTACCATGGATGATTTACTCTTAATCATGCTCCATAAAGAATATTACTATTTTATGTAAGAGTTACAAGTTCAAGATCAGGAGTTCAAGGGAAGTAATGACAGTACAGCTGGAAGAAAATATTGGGATGTGGTTGAAATATTTCCAGATTAGCTTCCAGAGTATTACATCTTTTCAAGGAAACTAAGGTGGATTGTGAATAATCTTCCTTCAAAGTCATCAGAGTGGAGTTTGGAGAACTGACTCACAGCATAGTGACTATGTGATATAAAGCATGTATTTTCTTTAGTCGAATACTGTTGTCCTTTAATGATCAGGAAAATAAAGACACTAAAGATCAGGAAAATAATGATCAGGAAAACCAAAATGAAAGCACAGTCTGTGCTAATTCTCTCCTGTGGTTCTTAAGACACTTTGCTCACCCTAGGCCTTGTTATACCAAGAAGGGGACTGTAACATTCCCTTTTTCAGAGTTCCTTTCATGGACAGTTTCAATTGTTGCATTAAAGCTGAAGTTTTCCAGTTGGTGAAAAATTTAATGTACCTCTGCTTCTTGTTTATAAATTTTGACAACAATCTCTATAATTGGAATAATAAATTTGTTAAATACTTTATTGACATCATTATTTTACAGTCCTTTGTGCAAGCCTCTTAGGTAAATCGGTGTTATTTTCATCATTTTACAAGTGCAGGGACAGTGGCAAGGCTATTTCTATTAATTGGCTCCAGAATAGAGCACAGTATTGGCTAAAGGTAATGCACACCATGGTAAAACAGCACAGAACTGGGAATCAGAAGATTTATTTGGAGTCTAAACCCTGCTTTTGCCTGCCTGTATAATCTTGGGACTTAACCTATTGAGTTGCTATTTCTTTCTCTGCAAAATGAGGCAGCCGGATTGGAAACCTCAGCCATTCCATCTCTAAGATCACAGTAAAAGCAGGCATTAGTAGACATCTGACTCAATAAATGACCAAGGCCTCGAGTCCACTGTTTGCACTGTTGTTTTGGGAACCTTCCTCAGTCATTTTTACGTGTGAACTTATAATAACTCTGTACTAAAATATTTTGAAAACTCTGTAGCAGCCTTGGATTTAATTGAAGACACAAAGGTATCTGAGCATCTGGGCTATGCCTTGAACACACACATGGTAGAAACTCATCAATATTGAATGAATTAAAATATTAGTTGTCACTGGGGTAGGAGTTTTACCTTTTTTAAGTTTCCAAAGGTGGAAGCACCTTCTTCATGTTTGGCAGGGTCATCCATACTCTATGGAATTTGAGAAATAATAATATTTATGTATTATATTTGTATGATGTTTTATGGCTTATACCTTTTCATTTACATTGTCTTATTTGATCTTCACAATGTGAGAGTTGGACTGTGAAGAAAGCTGAGCACCGAAGAATTGATGCTTTTGAACTGTGGTGTTGGAGAAGACTCTTGAGAGTCCCTTGGACTGCAAGGAGACCCAACCAGTCATCCTAAAGGAGATCAGTCCTGGGTGTTCATTGGAAGGACTGATGCTAAAGCTGAAACTCCAATACTTTGGCCACCTCATGGGAGAGTTGACTCATTGGAAAAGACCCTGATGCTGGGAGGGATTGGGGGCAGGAGGGGAAGGGGATGACAGAGGATGAGATGGCTGGATGGCATCATTGACTCGATGCACGTGAGTTTGGGTGAACTCTGGGAGTTGGTGATGGACAGGGAGGCCTGGCGTGCTGCGATTCATAGAGTCACAAAGAGTTGGACATGACTGAGTGACTGAACTGAACTGAACTGAAATCCATGTTAGTTGGCAAGGCAATTATTAATGTACCCTTTAATTTTTTCCAGCAGAAGCTGAAGTTTCAAGAGTCTAAATAAGCTGCCCAAGATTCTACAGTAATAAAAAGTAAGGAGAGTGTAAAAGTACAATTCTTCATTCTTTTCTACCACATAATTATGCTTCTACCAAATGTTCCATCAATCACTAAATGTGGAATATGTATACAAAGTGCAGTGCAGAGCAGGAGGTACATGATAAAACTTATTTCTTCCCCTACTTATTATGTGGAAAGGTAGGAAAAGCACCTCTTTGAATGGCATGATTTATTTTTCAGCAGGCTTTGCTTGACTGCCTACCAAAGGCCACACACTGTGCCAGGCTTGGAGGAACAACTGTGAGCAAGACACGGTCCTTGCCTTCAAGTTGTTTACTTTCCACTGCAAAATACAGACCAGCAAGTAGGGAATGATTCAAAAAATGTAGTACCTCTTAGGAGAGGTATCTCCTGAGCGCTCAGGGAGATACCAGCACAGTCTTAAGAGAATTAAAAAAAACTAACCCAGGAAATAATCATCCAGGCTGAAATTTGAGAGGTGGAGCTTAATTTTCCTCCTTTGAGTGTAGGTTAGGCTTTGTGACTTATTTTCAATAAAAGAATAAGACCCAAATGGGGTTTCACTTCAAAGATGAGGTCATAAAAGACACAAGACTTTTGCCTTGTTCTCTCTAAGGCTCTTGTTTTGGGAGAAGTCAGCTGGCATGCTGTTAGGACGCTCATTCTATGATGTAGGAGGCTCACATGACAGGCCTCTGAGGCCTTTGCCAGTAGCTAGCAAGGAACTGAGCTTTGCTGCCTTTAGCCATATGAGCATGCCATCTGGGAAGTGGATTTTCTATCCCACAGTGCAGCAGTCCTGGCCAACAGCTTGACTGTAACCTCACAAGAAGCCCTGAGCCAGAATCTCCTAGCTGAGCTGCTTCTAGATTCCTGACCCACAGAAACTATGAGATAATAAGTATGACTTTTGTAAATCTGCTAAGTTTGCTTAATTGTTATATAGCAAATAGATAACATGGGCTTCCCTGGTGGCTTGGTAGTAAAGAATCTGCCTGTCAATGCAGAAGATGTGAGTTTGATCCCTGGGTTGGGAGGATCCCCTTGGAGAGGGAGATGACTACCCACTCACTCTAGTATTCTTGCCTGGGAAATCCCATGGACAGAGGAGCCTGGTGGGCTACAGTCCATGGGGTTGAAAAAGAGTCAGACAGGTTTTAGTCATTAAACAATAATAGATATACACAGCAAATGGGAGGGGTAGTTGTGAAAATGTTCTAAATTGGGGCAAGAATGTGTGCAGAACACCGAAACGGAGAACATGATGTATTTGAGGAGATGAAAGCAGTTAAGTACACTGGGGACCGAGCTGGGGGCAGAAGGGTCTGGAGAAGGGTCTGGAGAAGGGTCTGTAGTGTGATGAGCAGATCACGAAAGGCTTCATAAAAGCATTAAAAGGAGTTAAACATTCTTCCTGTAGCCTGTAGCAAGTCCACCAGCGGGCCCCAAGGGTACAGTATAGTTGACATAAAGCATATGCCCTTTTTATTTTACTCTTTCACCTTCTATAATAACATTATTTTTCTTTGGCTAAAAGTCTTAATAAAGTGAATAGCCTTTACATAAGTACTCAGAAAAGTAGAAGTCACAGATTATATGGGTTCTGGAAAAGAGGAGTTAATGACCAGTCTAGCACATAATCTTCTGACAGGGGTAGGAAAGGTAATGGCTGGTGGCTTCATTTGAGAAATTCCTCTTGAAACTCTACATATTTCATATCTCAGTAAAGCACTGGGCCAAACAAAGGAGGAAGGGAATGGATTTACTTCATTCTAGTTACCTTGGAGTTGCCCATGAACTGTAATTGAAATGATATTTCTTTCTGGAAAGTTATATCTTACAATTTCAGGGAGAAATTGTTCTACATTTTGGTCTTTTGCTGGCAAAATTAAATTGTGTGGTTTTGTAACAAGGTCAAAATAATGTTTAAAATGATTGTATGAATGGGCATTACCACTGCCTATACCTAAAACTTGTCTACTCCACATTTTTGTGCCATTAAGTTGGGACATTTGATGAGAATTCCATTCCTAGCTCAGATACTTTCTTATGACCATTTTTATCAAGTGTTGCTCATATCAAAAGTTATGTATACTGAAAGTTCTCAACTCATATGCCACAGGTCTAGGGATTTAGGATATGTTCGTGAGAGTTGGTCAGGACATCAAGTTGGAGAGTATTCCATACTCTGAAGGACAGCCGCCACTCAGTTTCTCCCAACTATTGTTTCTCATCCAGAAAAGCAAATTTATAATACCAGATCTTGCAATTTATCAGTAGAAGTCAACAATCCAAATTGTATGTGAACTTTCCTACTTTTTAATTGCTTAGATTGTGAATTCAGTTTGTTAAATGCAGTGCATATTAGCACTGAGCAAGCAAAGAACAAAACAAGACAAATCAAAACAAAAATATATATATAGCAAGGTGATAGAATTCCAGTTGAGCTATTTCAAATCCTGAAAGGATGTTCTGAAAGTGCTGCACTCAATATGCCAGCAAATTTGGAAAACTCAGCAGTGGCCACAGGACTGGAAAAGGTCCGTTTTCATTCCAATCCCAAAGAAAGGCAATGCCAAAGAATGCTCAAACTACCACACAATTGCACTCATCTCACACGCTAGTAAAGTAATGCTCAAAGTTCTCCAAGCCAGGCTTTACAATACGTGAACCGTGAACTTCCAAATGTTCAAGCTGGTTTTAGGAAAGACAGAGGAACCAGAGATCAAATTGCCAACATCCACTGGATCATGGAAAAAGCAAGAGAGTTACAGATAAACATCTATTTCTGCTTTATTGACTATGCCAAAGCCTTTGACTGTGTGGATCACAAGAAACTGTGGAAAATTCTGAAAGAGATGGGAATCCCAGACCACCTGACCTGCCTCTTGAGAAACCTACATGCTGGTCAGGAAGCAACAGTTAGAACTGGACATGAAACAACAGACTGGTTCCAAATAGGAAAAGGAGTACATCAAGACTGTATATTGTCACCCTGCTTATTTAACTTATATGCAGAGTACATCATGAGAAATGCTGGGCTGGATGAATCACAAGCTGGAATCAAGATTGGCAGGAGAAATATCAATAACCTCAGATATGCAGATGACACCACCCTTATGGCAGAAAGTGAAGAAAAACTAAAGAGCCTCTTAATGAACGTGAAAGAGGAGAGCTGGCTGAAAAGCTCAACATTCAGAAAACTAAGATTATGGCATCTGGTCCCATCACTTCATGGGAAATAGATGGAGAAACAGGGGAAACAATGCCTGACTTTATTTTTCTGGGCTCGAAAATCACTGCAGATGGTGACTGCAGCCATGAAATTAAAAGACACTTACTCCTTGGAAGAAAAGTTATGACCAACCTAGACAGTATATGCAAAAGCAGAGACATTACTTTGCCGACTAAGGTCCGTCTAGTCAAGGCTATGGTTTTTCCAGTGGTCATGTATGGATGTGAGAGTTGGACTATAAAGAAAGCTGAGCACCAAAGAACTGATGCTTTTGAACTGTGGTGTTGGAGAAAACTCTTGAGAGTCCCTTGGACTGCAAGGAGATTGAGCCAGTCCATCCTAAAGGAGATCAGTCCTGGGTGTTCATTGGAAGGACTGAGGCTAAAGCTGAAACTCCAATACTTTGGCCACCTGATGTGAAGAGCTGATTCATTTGAAAAGATCCTGAGCTGGGAAAGATTGAGGGCAGGAGAAGAAGGGGATGACAGAGAATAAAATGGTTGTATGGCATCATCGACTCAATGCACATTGGTTTGGGTAGACTCCGGGAGCTCGTGATGGACAGGGAAGCCTGGTGTCTTGTGGTTCATGGGATCACAATGAGTCAGACACGACAGAGTGACTGAACTGAACTGATATAGATTGGATGCAGGTTCCAGTGTGCTATCATGGATTTCCAGTTTGCTATCTCTATATTAACAATATAATATCTGTGCGTCCTCAAAATTCATCCTCCTAAAGCAGCCAGAGTGTTCTATCTAAACTCAGTTCTCTCTGCCATTCTCCAGTGGCTTCCCCTTTCTTAATTCCAAGTTTCCTTCCAAAGTGTATGAGGTCTTCTAGGATCTGAATCTGGCCTTTGCTTCCTCATCCTGCTTTGTATGTTCCTCAATTGTCAGCTGCTTTCATATCCACTTTGCCTAGAACAATTCAGATTTATGAAGGCTATCAGAAAACCCTTCCTGGTTTAGTATTTGTGCAGGATTTTTCATTTTATTAAATAAAATATTATTAATAGTTGCAGTTGAATAAGGTCAGACAGATTTACTCTACTTTGTACTTCCAGCTTTTCTAGTAATGATGAGTGGCATATATATTATTAAAGAGAGTTCTCTTTATGATATGTAGCTAAATCTGATAGACAATCAATAATAATCATCTTCCTTCATTCAGGCCTTCCCAGGCATAATATAATTATAACTTGTGCTGCATGTGTGCAACTATCACCTACCATTTAATTATTATCTCCCTTTCAAAGACACAGTGCAGAGTATTTGCTAATTAGAAAAAAAGATGAGTAGGGATTGTTCAACTTTTTGGTCTCAGGAAGTAAAGGAAGAAATATTTAATTAGTTGCCAACTAATTAAACTCAAACATTTGTATATATCATATATAGAAATATATGATACATATATACAATGAAATATTACTCTGCCATAAACAGGAATACATTTGAGTCAGTTTTAGTGGGTGGATGAACTTAGAGCCTTTTATATGGAATGAAGTAAGTCAGAAAGAGAAAAGCAAGTATTGTGTATTAATGCAGATGCATGGAATCTGGAAAGATGGTACTGATGAACCCATTTGCCAGGCAACCATGGAGATGCAGACATGAAGAACAGACTTGTGGACACAGGGAGGGAGGGAGCGGGTAGGACAAATAGAGTAACATTAAAATATATTCATTACCATATGTAAAATAGATAGCCGGTGGGAATTTGCTGTATGATGCAAGGAGCTCAAACCTGATGCTCTGTGACAACACAGAGGGGTGAGATGGGAGGGAGGTTTAGGAAGGAGGGGACATATATATGCCTATGGTTAATTCATGTTGATGTATGGCAAAAACCAATGCAACACTATTAAGCAATTATTCTCCTATTAAAATTAATAATTAAAAAAGAATAATTATCTTAATATTACACTTGGTAACATTCAGATAGCCAATGATAGATTTTTTTTGTTTTAATGTGCAAAGATTATCTTATTTCAATTTTTGAAAGAATTTTATTTTTGAAAATAGTTGTTGAAAACATATTGTAGGTTCACCAATACCAAAAAATAATTTTATGACAGTTTATAAATATTTTAAATTGTATAATTTTATTTTAAATCCTCCACTTTTTAAAATATAAATTTATTTATTTTAATTGGAAGTTAATTAATTTACAATATTGTATTGGTTTTGCCATACATCAACATGAATCCACCACTTGTATACACATGTTCCCCATCCTGAACCCCCCTCCATCCTCCCTCCCCATACCATCCCTCTGGATTGTCCTAGTGCACCAGCCTCAAGCATCCAGTATCATGCATTGAACCTGGACTGGCAATTCGTTTCATATATGATATTATACATGTTTCAGTGCCATTCTCCCAAATCATCCCATCTTCTCCCACAGGGTCCAAAAGACTGTTCTATACATCTGTGTCTCTTTTGCAGTCTCGTCAAAAATCACTGCAGATGGTGACTGCAGCCATGAAATTAAAAGACACTTACTCCTTGGAAGAAAAGTTATGACCAACCTAGATAGTATATTCAAAAGCAGAGACATTACTTTGCCAACCAAGGTCCATCTAGTCAAGGCTATGGTTTTTCCTGTGGTCATGTATGGATGTGAGAGTTGGACTGTGAAGAAGGCTGAGCGCAGAAGAATTGATGCTTTTGAACTGTGGTGTTGGAGAAGACTCTTGAGAGTCCCTTGGACTGCAAGGAGATCCAGCCAGTCCATGCTGAGGGAGATCAACCCTGGGATTTTTTGGAAGGAATGATGCTAAAACTGAAGCTCCAGTACTTTGGCCACCTCATGCGAAGAGCTGACTCATTGGAAAAGACCCTGATGCTGGGAGGGATTGGGGGCAGGAGGAGAAAGGGACGACCAAGGATGAGATAGCTGGATGACATCATGGACTCAATGGACGTGAGTCTGAGTGAACTCCGGGAGTTGGTGATGGACAGGGAGGCCTGGTGTACTGCGATTCATGTGGTCGCAAAGAGTCGGACACGACTGCGCGACTGAACTGAACTGAACTGAATACAGGGTTATCATTACCATCTTTCTAAATTCCATATATATGCGTTAGTATACTGTAATGGTGTTTTTCTTTCTGGTTTACTTCACTCTGTATAATAGGCTCCAGTTTCATCCACCTCATTAGAACTGATTCAAATGTGTTCTTTTTAATGGCTGAGTAATACTCCATTGTGTATATGTACCACAGCTTTCTTATCCATTCATCTGCTGATGGACGTCTAGGTTGCTTCATGTCCTGGCTATTATAAACAGTGCTGTGATGAACATTGGGGTAAACGTGTCTCTTTCAATTCTGATTTCCTCAGTGTGTATGACCAGCAGTGGGATTGCTGGGTCATAATGAAACTATAAGCAAGGTGAAAAGACAGCCTTCAGAATGGGAGAAAATAATAGCAAATGAAGCAACTGACAAACTAATCTCAAAAATACACAAGCAACTCCTCCATCACTTTTAAAAGTGTCCTACTTTGGACTATAAATTATATGATCCTCTTACTCAATTTCTTCTGCATTCCAACCACTGAAAACCACTGGTAACTGCTCAGTTCAATGAACTGTTTCTCTGAGTCTTTGCTCATGCAAGTTCTTCTGTTTCAGTTGACACCATTCCCGCTTTCATAGCATCTTTACCTCCCCTTCCCTCAAAGTTTACTTTACACTCATCATTTAGTAATTAGTATGTATACATATGTATGTGTTAGCAAAGAACAAATTTTACAAGGGTGAATGCAATATTATCTAGGGAATTAAATTTCTGTTCAGTATTAAAGTAAAGCAAAATTAATCCAGAGATCATGATCTCCAGGAAGCTTTATATTATACTAAACCATATGGGCGGCTATTTCCCAACTTGATTTCAGCTTATTGCTGGCTACACTTTGTGTTGCCAGAGGCTAGCACAGTGCTGGCATGCATCTGCCTGTTAACAATCTATGATACAAAATAAGGATTAAATGAATGAATATGGATAAAAAAGGATGTGATCTAATGTCCTTAGTTCCTTATTAACCTCTTGGCTAGTTTTCCCTAAAATGGAAACAAAGGGCAATGGGTTTTATCCTGGTTTCACATGAGGATGATTTGTCACCACCTACGCATCCCTATTTCTGGTCTAATATGTACTCTCTGAAAGGAATGGGTGCCAGTGACATCTGTATCCCATAACAGTACTGCTCTAAAGAGCACAGTGCCATGTTTATCCTTCCTGTCCCCTTAGGATATGGTTCCTTTTCTTGGCTGTTATTCACCAGAGTTGTGTTTTCCTTTCACTTGGGAAATTGAATGGATTTTTAGTTTGTATTTTTCATTACAGGCTCAGCAATATGGAACCAAAAAGACTTATGTCTGACATTGTATTTCAAGATAAAAAAAAATCTAAAGTTTGGACTTTATATATGAAGCCAAGTGGAGAAGACTAACATTGTTTTGTCTTCTGTCTGCAAATTATGGCAGGAACTGACTCTGGTTTAATTCTGAAGAAAAGAGCATCAGAGACACTGTAATTGTAGCAGCCCGTGATGCCCCAATTAAAGACATCACCATAGTTTAAGCTGCCAATATTTGTAGTCACTCACTTATGAACCTCAGAAAATGTGAGCACCAGCTCTTAACATGATAAATTTGTAATGGTCACGAGGGAAGGTTCTGATATCTCTCTCTCTGTCAGTTGTATAAAAAATAGTCGTATTTGCTAATTTGGTGGCATCTATGCCAAAGCTTGATGGAGAGGAAGAAATCATGTTCCGTACGTGTTAATGAAATGGAAACTAACACTTTCTCAAATGAAAAGAAAGAGGCTAGTGTCTAACAAGAGAACATTAAAACAATCAGGCAGTTTGTATGTATGTTATTGTCTGTTAAGTTAATAATTTCAGATTTGTCAGACTTCTCTGGTGGTCCAGTGATCCCAATGCAGGGAGCATAGGTTTGATCCCTGGTCAGGGAATTAAGATCCTGCATGCTACATGGTTTGGCCAAAAAAGTTAAAAGATAAATAATTTCAGTTCTATCAAGATCTGCTGTGTGCACAGACCCTGTCCTTGCTGGAAAAGCTGGGTGAGGTCAGTATTTATACTCATAGCAGGATCTCTATGAACATGCAAAGAGTTGTCCCATTTCCTGAAATTATGGATGAGAAAACAAAGCTAAGACATATCCAAGTCAGACACAGAAAATTTTTAATCATACAATTAGAATGTTAGTAATAGAGAAGTAATATGAATATACTTAATACCACTAAATTGTACACTTAGAGAAAGAGGATGTTAGAAGTAGAAAGGAGACACTATTATGTAGCACCAGCCTTTTACTTTATGGATTAAGAGAATGAATTCTATGGAGGTTAATGCAACTGGGAAGACTGAAAGTCTGCAGAAGATGTGAATAGAACCTTCCCAAGCTTTCCTCTGGTGGTGGGGGTAACATCCACTAAAAAGTGTTTTGATTATGTCTTAAGTCATGTTTGTTCAAATATGAGTGAAAGATTTATTGAGCACTTAACTATGTACTGGGCACTGCACAGTGGCTTGGATATGAGTGAAATGCTGCCAGTTCAGCTAAAATGTTTAGAAGCAATTACCTCTCTAAAATTGATGGCAGCTTCTCACCTTGCAAGCACCAATGCATGCACAGTTGAAACAGATTATTAAGGAGGCATTTAATCTTCTCAGGTGGCTCCAGAGAAGGCAATGGCAACCCATTGCATGGATGGAGGAGCCTGGTAGGCTGCAATCCATGGGGTCGCAAAGGGTCGGACACAACTGAGCATGCATACATGAAGTATTACAAAATGTTAGTCTTTAGCTTTCAAATTGTATCAGAAAGCCTCAAAGCAAATACAGTAGAGATGGTGAGGTTCAACTGAGAGAGGAAAAAATGATAAAATGTTTTTGACATAATTTGTATTCTATGTATTTTTAGTGCCATGTGTATTTACTTATTCACTTATTTGTGTGATGGCCATTTGAGTGTTTGCTATATGCCAGACACTGTTTGAAACCTTGGATACATAGATGCATAGATGTGAGAAAGATCAAGTTCTTGTTCTTAGAGGACTTGTAGTCAGGTCCATAATATGACTTACAGACTTACAGTGGAGGAACATTAAGAGCTGTACATTTCTCTATAAAGATTTTTTCATTCAGAACTTTGAAAATTAAATTTATAGCAAAAAAATTGGTCTTTTTTAAATTAAAAGTTTTGTTAGAACTATCGATTACAGTAGACATTGAATGCTAGTTCATAAATTCCTGATGAAAAGGAAGAAGCCCCAAGTTAGTTAGACATTTTTATTGTAAATGTCTGCCTTGAGGTTTTCATACACTTCACAAATTAGAATGAGAAGCTTCTGCATAATTGTTTTTTTCTATTTTAGATATATTATTGTTCTCAGAGCCTCATTCATATTTTGTAGGTCTGAGTAAGATTTGGACATTAGAATTTAAAAAAAAAGTCCTCAGGTGATCTGATATTCCAGTATTAAGAACCACTGTTATGAGTCACTGTTTCTTAAAAAGTTATAGTTAAGATCATTTTATTTATTTATTTATTTTTCACTTTCAATGATGGTAGAACTTTTATTTTTTTATTATTTAAAAAATTTTTTTATTTTTACTTTATTTTATTTTACAATACTGTATTGGTTTTGCCATACATTGACATGAATCCGCCACGGGTGTACATGAGTTCCCAATCCTGAATGCCCCTCCCTCCTCCCACCCTTTAAGATCATTTTAAATGGTTCTAGATCATTTTCAGTTTGCATGGTTATTTTTTTCTTAATGGAACTAGTTGCTTTTTAAAGTTTCATCTTAATTACAATAATCCAGTAATAACCTGGATATTTGTAATAGAGGAACAGATAAACTATATCATATGTTATCCAACATATTCATCTGTGATAAATGAATGTCAGCATATTATCAAAAGAGAAGAATCCCTGATAAATATTCAAACATGGAGAACTAAAAAAATATTAATATCAAGAAATATAAATCATTTTCATTTAAAAAATTATAATTGATTTATAATATTATATTAGTTTCAGATGTACAATTGAGGAACATTAAGAGCTGTACATTTCTCTATAAAGATTTTTTCATTCAGAACTTTGAAAATTAAATTTATAGCAAAAAAATTGGTCTTTTTTAAATTAAAAGTTTTGTTAGAACTATCGATTACAGTAGACATTGAATGCTAGTTCATAAATTCCTGATGAAAAGGAAGAAGCCCCAAGTTAGTTAGACATTTTTATTGTAAATGTCTGCCTTGAGGTTTTCATACACTTCACAAATTAGAATGAGAAGCTTCTGCATAATTGTTTTTTTCTATTTTAGATATATTATTGTTCTCAGAGCCTCATTCATATTTTGTAGGTCTGAGTAAGATTTGGACATTAGAATTTAAAAAAAAAGTCCTCAGGTGATCTGATATTCCAGTATTAAGAACCACTGTTATGAGTCACTGTTTCTTAAAAAGTTATAGTTAAGATCATTTTATTTATTTATTTATTTTTCACTTTCAATGATGGTAGAACTTTTATTTTTTTATTATTTAAAAAATTTTTTTATTTTTACTTTATTTTATTTTACAATACTGTATTGGTTTTGCCATACATTGACATGAATCCGCCACGGGTGTACATGAGTTCCCAATCCTGAATGCCCCTCCCTCCTCCCACCCTTTAAGATCATTTTAAATGGTTCTAGATCATTTTCAGTTTGCATGGTTATTTTTTTCTTAATGGAACTAGTTGCTTTTTAAAGTTTCATCTTAATTACAATAATCCAGTAATAACCTGGATATTTGTAATAGAGGAACAGATAAACTATATCATATGTTATCCAACATATTCATCTGTGATAAATGAATGTCAGCATATTATCAAAAGAGAAGAATCCCTGATAAATATTCAAACATGGAGAACTAAAAAAATATTAATATCAAGAAATATAAATCATTTTCATTTAAAAAATTATAATTGATTTATAATATTATATTAGTTTCAGATGTACAATATAGTGATTCAATATTTTTGTACTCTAAGTTATAAAATATTGGCTATATTCCCTGTGCTGTACAGTATATCCTTGTATCTTATTTGTTTTATACATAGCCATTTAATGAGTTTTTAATATATACCAGATAAAATATGTAAGTAGCCCATCACTATTATTGATTAGGAGAAGTAAAAGGTTATGAAAGTGAGTTAGTTCAGAACAGATTATCTACCTACATATATATTTATCAATATAAATATATCTATCATGGTCTTCCCTGGTGGCTTAGATGTACTGATGTACATATATATATATATATGTATATCTTTTCAAATCTATTTATCTGTATGTTGCCTATCTATCTATTTAACTATCTATCCATCATTTCTGTAAGAGTTCAGTTCTACCTTCAAGTTGTGAAGGTAGAATACAAATGATTGAATTTTAGAAAATTTGGGCCAAATTTTGAGATAAGAAAGGAAATAAGAAGGACCAAGGAATTTGGGAGACAAGAGGGACTTTGTTTCCTGCTTTTAAAACTAACACCCAAAAAAGATGTCCTTTTCATTATAGGGGACTGGAATGCAAAAGTAGGAAGTCAAGAAACACCTGGAGTAACAGGCAAATTTGGCTTTGGAAGCAGGGCAAAGGCTAATAGAGTTTTGCCAAGAGAATGCACTGGTCATAGCAAACACCCTCTTCCAACAACATAAGAGAAGACTCTACACATGGACATCACCAGATGGTCAACACCAAAATCAGATTAATCATATTCTTTGCAGCCAAAGATGGAGAAACTGTATACAGTCAGCAAAAATAAGACTGGGAGCTGACTGTGGCTCAGAACATGAACTCTTTACTCCCAAATTGAGACTTAAATTGAAGAAAGTAGGGAAAACCACTAGACCATTCAGGTATGGCCTAAGTCAAATCCCTTACCATTATACAGTGGAAGTGAGAAATAGATTTAAGGGACTAGATCTGATAGACAGAGTGCCTGATGAGCTATAGATGGAGGTTTTTGACATTGTACAAGAGATGGGATCAAGACATCCCCAAGAAAAAGAAATGCAAAAAAGCAAAATGGCTGACTGAGGAGGCCTTACAAATAGCTGTGAAAAGAAGAGAAGCAAAAAGCAAAGGAGAAAAGGAAAGATATATCCATTTGAATGCAGAATTCCAAAGAATAGCAAGGAGAGACAAGAAAGCCTCCCTCAGTGATCAATCAAAGGAATAGAGGAAAACAATAGAATGGGAAAGACTTCAAAAAATTAGAGATACCAAGGGAACATTTCATGCAAAAATGGGCTCAATAAAGGATAGAAATGGTATGGACCTAACAGAAGCAGAAGATATTAAGAAGAGGTGGCAAGAATACACAGAAGAACTGTACAAAAAAAGATCTTCATGACCAAGATAATCACGATGGTGTGATCACTCACCTAGACCAGACATCCTGGAATGTGAAGTTAAGTGGGCCTTAGGAAGCATCACTATGAACAAAGCTAGTGGAGGTGATGGAATTCCAGTTGAGCTATTTCAAATCCTGAAAGATGATGCTGTGAAAGTGCTGCACTCAATATGCCAGCAAATTTGGAAAACTCAGAAGTGTCAACGGGACTGGAAAAGGCCAGTTTTCATTCCAGTGCCAAAGAAAGGCAATACCAAAGAATGCTCAAACTACCGCACGATTGCATTCATCTCACACGCTAGTAAAGAAATGCTCAAAATTCTCCAAGCCAGGTTTCAATAATACGTGAACTGTGAACTTCAAGATGTTCAAGCTGGTTTTAGAAAAGGCAGAGGAACCAGATCAGACATCTGCTGGATTATCGGAAAAGCAAGAGAGTTCCATATTAACATCTATTTCTGCTTTATTGACCATGCCAAAGACTTTGACTGTGTGGATCACAATAAACTGTGGAAAATTCTGAAAGAGATGGGAATCCCAGACGACCTGACCTGCCTCTTGAGAAATCTATATGCAGTTCAAGAAGCAACAGTTAGACCTGGACATGGAACAATAGACTGGTTTCAAATAGGGAAAGGAGTATGTCAAGGCTGTATATTGTTACCCTGCTTATTTAAGTTCTATGTAGAGTACATCATGAGAAATGCTGGGCTGGAGGAAGCACAAGCTGGAATCAAGATTGCCAGGAGAAATATCAATAACCTCAGATATGCAGATGACACCACCTTTATGGTAGAAAGTGAAGAAGAACTAAAAAGCCTCTTGATGAAAGTGAAAGGGAGAGTGAAAAAGTTGGCTTAAAGGTTAACATTCAGAAAACTAAGATCATGGCATCTGGTCCCATCACTTCATGGGAAATGGGTAAACAGTGGAAATAGTGACTGACTTTATTTTGGGAAGCTCCAAAATCACTGTAGATGGTGACTCCAGCCATGAGACTAAAAGACGCTTTCTTGTTGGGAGGAAAGTTATGACCAACCTAGACAGCATTTTAAAAAGCAGAGATATTACTTTGCCAACAAAGGTCCATCTAGTCAAAGCTGTGGGTTTTCCAGTAGTCACATGTGGATATGAGAATTGGACCATAAAGTAAGCTGAGCACTGAAGAATTGATGCTTTTGAAGTGTGGTGTTGGAGAAGACTCTTGAGATGTCCTTGGACTGCAAGGAGGTCCAGCCAGTCTATCCTAAAGGAGATCAGTCCTGAGTGTTCATTGGAAGGACTGATGTTGAAGCTGAAACTCCAATACTTTGGCCTTCTGATGTGGAGAACTGACTTATTTGAGAAGACCCTAATGCTGGGAAAGATTGAAGGCAGGAGGAGAAGGGGACGACAGAGGTTGACACAGTTGGATGGCATCACTGACTCAATGGACATGAATTTGAGTAAGCTCCGGAAGTTGGTGATGGACAGGGAGGTGTGGCGTTCTGCGGTCCATGGGGTCACAAAAAATTGGACATGACTGAGCAACTGAATTGAACTGACTGAATATAAATGATAAGATGAAAAACAAAGAGTTTAAAAACAAAGATAATATTTTCAAATATTCTTTGTTAATTGTGCTTGAATCAGGTAGTTAAAAATGAATGAAATGTGTGGTATGATTGACATTCTTTTGTGTAAATGAAGAAGCTTCAATGTTATTCTTGCCTTGGTGGATGACCTACCTTCCTCTCTGTAGAGATGGATTGGATTGAGTTACAATGAAACAGCACTTCAGGCACTACTGTCTCCATATATGAGCACTGAGATCATCCATAATGCAATAGCAAAGAGGACAAAGAGTAATATCTAAAAAGAAATGCTGCTTAAAATCCACATAATGAGGAGCTATTTTCATTGGTTCTGTAGATGTCACCCTGTCCACTCTAAGACGTTGGCATATGGTGAGTAGTTCTGTGAGTATGGATAGAGGGAGATCAGTAATGGTAGGGAGATCAGTAATGGTAGGGAGATCAGTGAGATCTCAAAAGGTAATGAATTTTTTATCAATAGTTAAGCAGAATAGTGAGAGTGACACAACAGTTTTATCTTCTATAGTGGGAACTTTATTGAACAATAGTGAGAAATTCATTGAGGAGTATTGTGAGCGACTCTGTCTCATGGAAGTGAACAACTAATGAGTTAGTGAGGCCAGGCAAGGAAGCTGCAGACACGAGGGGCAGTAGTGGTCCTGTCTTCTATTTCTGAAGATGGTTTGAGGGTGTAACAGCCAGCATAGTGATCCTAGTCAGGGTGAAACTTGACCGTGAGCTGACAATACATTTCTCACTGCACTTGGGTAAGACAACATACACTTGCTGTTGTCGTTTAGTTATTAAGTCATGCCTGACTTTTTGCGACCCCGTGGACTGACTGTAGCCCACCAGGTTCCTCTGTGCATGGTATTTCCCAGGCGAAAATACTGGAGTGAGTTGCCTTTTCCTTCTGCAGGGGATCTTCCCGACCAAGGATTGAATCCGTGTCTCCTGCTTGGACAGCAAACGTGGATTAGTGCATTTTTTCTTTCTTGGTGCATGAACTTCTGATTTTCAGTGATGCTCTTTGTTCTGTAAGTCAGTGTCTCCTTATTTCTTAATCTACCTGGTTATTAAACAAGACAAGGTTGGAAATGAAATTGTCTTAAACAATAGTATTTACAGCTAGCTGGCCCTGAACATTAATCCATAATTTAATATAAAGATAAAGAGGTTAAGTGATCGACCCAAGTCTTTGAGCAGTGGGTACATTCATCTCAGCTGTCTTTTTTTTCAACGGCAACCTAGGTATCTTCTCATTGGAGAAAAGCCAGGTATCATAACTAAATTACTCTGGATCCTGTAAATCACAGGCATTGTCTTGTTGCTGAACATATATTCTATGATTATGTTAGCTATCGCAAAGACTTGACACCAAGGGAGATGTATGCTGGGATGAAAACATCTTTTACTCATCAAGGCATTTCTCCTAAGGAGATGTTTCCTGATTGGTACTTCAGTATTCTGGCTACACTGGTGTTCAAAAAGACATCATTTTTCTCCTCTCTCAACATCTCTCTCCCTCTATTTTCTTTTTTATTCATTCATTAAAAATATTATAAACCTATTATAAGCCAGATACTGTTAGGCTCCAACAATATAGATTGAACAAACGGACATAATTTTACCTCAAAGGTCATATATTCTTATTCCAAATAAACACTTTTAATCACACTAGAAAGTAATATGTAGAATTTTAGGAAAGTAAAGGGGACAATGAGAGCAATTAGGAGAGCTTGGAGATAGAGCTTCCTGGAAGAAGTAATGTCTTGGCCAAGACCTGGAAGAAGTAATGTCTTGGCCAAGTCCTAAAACCTAAAAAGGAGTAAGCCAAGCGAAGTAAGAAGCTGGGGTAGAGAATGTGGAAGAAAGGAGGGACAAAAAGGTCCAAGGCCAAGAAAGAGCACGTCTTTCAAGGGACTGAAAGTTTCCACCATGGCTGGATTGTGCGAGTGGACCGGGAAGTTGCACCTGATATCACATAATTATACTTTCTGAGACCTTTTTAAGGAGGATGAACCTTATCTTGGGAGCAACAAAAAGGTATTGAAGGCCTTTAAATTTGGCCTGACATGGATGTTTGCATTTTAGAAACATTTTGTTCTCTCCTCTCTTTTTCTTTCTTAACATACATATGGTATATATTATGAAATATGTCAAGGTAGATTGAACTTTTTCAGGTATTTGTACCATGGAAAAGGCTTCCCCTCATAGCTCAGCTGGTAAAGAACCCGCCTACCAATGCAGGAGATACAAGAGATGTGGGTTTGATCCTTGGGTTGGGAAGATCCTCTGGAGAAGGAAATGGTAAGCCACTTCAGTGCTCTGCCTGAAAAATTCCATGGACAAGATGGAGCCTGGTGGGCTTTCATGGGGTCAGAAAGAATTGAACATGACTGAGCAGGCATGGAAGAGTCTGGAAACAATCTGGTAAACTCTAGTGGAAGATATAAATAATAGATTAGTTGCATGGCATCCAACAAACTAACTATGACAGTGGTCTTCTGATAACTTTGTTTAGAAAATACTGCTGACTTATGATATCATAGACTTCTCTCACTTGTCTGCAATGTCTGTTGTTAAACGGAGCAAGTAAAGGAGTCATTGATGAATTGTGTCTCTTAGTTGCAGGTGACAGAAATCAAAGTTGGCCTAACTTCAGCAGGAATGAGAGCATATCCGTTCATTTGTTGAAGGGGTTGGAGTTGTAGGAAGCAGAGATTTGATCTATCTTCCTACTTGTTTACTTTATGTCTCAAGTGCTGTTATCCATGAGGAATAAGAGAGAATGCTGGCTCTTCAGGTGTCTTAGATTAGATTCACCAGAAGCAGATCCTGAAAGTGATTTATTAGGAAGTGTGCCTTTAAAAATCTGATCGCGGGGAGACTGGAGACAGGAAAGGGAAGGAAGTTAAACAAAGTTGTGAAACCAAGCAAAGCCCCACAGAAGGTAACTTTGGCTTCACCCACAATGGGACCCTGGAGATGGAGTTGATCTCCTCTCAGCCTTGCCCCAATTAACAGGTGCCACTAGAGAAATGTAAGTTTCTAGGCACTTTCAGCTATATATGTGCACATGCAAATTTAGCATCCTGAGGACAGTCCTTCAACAGAGAGAGGCAGGTATGTGAAAATGGTGACAAGATCAGTAAGCATGTGAGTGGGGCATTAACATATCTGCTCCGTTCTCACTTCCTTCCCAACAACGCTTTCTTACCCTCCTCTGTCCTCGACAGTTTCTGTTAAATCACAGATTCAAGTTTGATTGAAGGGTGGTCACACATCCACTCTTTCTTTCTATCACTGTGACATGCAGTGATGGTGAAATATTATGCTTGATGCAGTTTAGCCATATGTCCAGCTGCAAACCAGAATGAGACTGTATATCACTGGAGGCAAAGGAAAGGGGATTCTAGTCAAATGGATATTATGCATGTTTCCTGAGCATCATATCAATATAGTCTCCATTCAGTCTCATATTTTACACTGAAGCATTATATAGAACTAACTCCCTGAGGACAACAGCCAGGGAGATAAAGCCAGACCATTGTTGTACTAGTCTGTGTTCTTATGCAACAATCAGATCTAGTTAACTTAGGCAGAAAAAAAATTCATAGCTCAAAGAAGCATAGAAAGCCTGGAGAACTAGGATCAACAAGAATGAAATGAGACCTCTACAGCTAATTTCCAGACCCAAGAATTGTCTGGCAAGTAGTTACCACCACATATCTACTGCCATCATGGCCAGGACCTGCCTTGCAGAGCACTTGCTGTGGGGGCACCTGGATACTCATCTCCATGCCAGGGGGTCAGCTCTAACTAAATGTACATTCACGATAAGCACATAGTGAATATATTTTATTTAGGTTTCCCTATGAGTTGGATAGAGGGGCATGTGGCCTAGAAGACAGCAACAAATCCATCTACCAGCTCCCATTTGGGAGTTGTCAAGTTGAGAAAAAATATTTTAGAGCTCTTGGAAAATGCATTTTATTTAGACTAGCTATCATTTTTCCTGGCTTGTGAAATTATTAATACTACTCTAGAGTCAGTGCAGTTTATGAAGAGGCAGCATATTATTGTATTTCGTGCTTGGTGCACCTAAGTACCATGGGAGATCCAGGGAATCATCATGGGAGCAATACGTGATGGATTTTTTTTCCTGGACATTTGGCTCACTGATCAGTGTGCTCTTCTGAAGCTCTAAGCCCCCCAAAAAAACATTTTTTGAAGTATACTTTGCCTGCCTATAGTACGTGCTGCAGAGCTGCAGAACTTCTTGAAAAACAAAAACATCCTGAGTCTCTCTGGAGGGAATGAGAAAAGCACAATTTGCTCAACTGCTCTGCCTTGGGCACAGTTGTGATGGCGTGAAATTGCAATCAGGAGCCACAGTAGTCCCTTTTGTGTATTCGCTCCTCTCCTTCAGAAATACAGTTACTTGCTCATTCTTTTCTGTTGTTGACTCTTACCTTTTCTTTTTAAAATACCCTTGTCTCCCTTCCATTCTACTCTCCCCAAGTCATCACATCCTCCAGCAAAACTTCAACCCCTGTTTTCAGACAGTGCACTGCCAGATCTCTATGTCCATATCTCAGCTGCTGTATTCCCATCTTAAGTAACAGCATTGCTTACTTTCCAGGCCAGAGACCTGAATATCATCTTTGACGGCATCATCCCTCTTACCAAATTCTTGAACAGTTCAAACTTGAAAGACTACAAACCTAAATGTTTTTAGTTTTTTTCCCCCAAATCTCTGTCTCTAGTGGTACTAAATTAAACCCCCCTTTCCTACCTCTTAAGACCATTTTAGGATGATTCTATACCTTTTGGTTGTTTGCAAAACACGATCTCATTCAATATAAAACTCCAGTCTGGGGCTTCCCTGGTGGGCCAGTGGTTAAGAATCTGCCTTGCAATGCAGGGAACTCAGGTTCGATCCCTGATTGGGGAACTGAGATACCACTTGCTGCAGAGAAACTGAGCCCATACACCACAACTTTTGAGCCCACTCTCACATCTAAAGACTGTATGCCACAATAAAAGAACCCGAATGATACAATGAGGATCCAAGTGCCGCATCTAAGACCCAATGCAACTAAAAAATAAACAAATAAAAACTTAAAAATGAATAAACCTTCAGTCTGAGACCAATGTGGATCTCATATTTTCCTTTCCTGAGAGTGCTGATAGATCTTTAGCTTGAGAGGCTGACTGCGTGGGGCAGAAGGGTGTGGTCTGTGCTTTTACTTCTCCACTTCCTTTATCAGATTATATAAGAGCTTCTCTGGGTCCCTGTGAAGTCACTTTGCCTCACTGGATATATGAACAATCCTCTGCTGACTGCCATTCTTCCTCTGACCCTGTTCTCAGAAGCACATGTGAATTCTTCGATCCACTTCCCTGACGTGGGCACTATGCCTCAGCTCAGCCTCTTGATTGACCCCTGCCACCACCTTTCACTTCCTGCCTATCATTTCCTGTGTCTGCAGAGCCTCCAGTGACCCCCTGTTGGGAAGTTACTAGTCTAGGAAGAGAGAGAATGTGGACTGAAGAATAGCAGTGGAAAAAGTATTAGCAAAATTAACATTAAGAGCTACTGCCTGCCATATGCCAGGGCTGAATTGTGTCCTTTCACCTTCCCATAGCAACCTGGCAAAGTAAGGGTCATTGTCCACATTTTGAAGGTAAAACTCAAGAAGGCTGTGTATTTTGCTGCGGATTGTGAAATTGAAAAACTGTCTCCCTTTTCCCCCTTTTCATCCCTGTCCAGATCCTTCCCAGGCTTACACTACCACCTGAATATCCATCAGCCTTGTGTCATGAGAACTTGCTGCTATAATACACCACTTCCAAGATGACTGCATGCATGCGCATTGCACCAAACAATCTACATATATTTTTGAAGTGTTTATACACATTGTACCAATCAGTCTACATGTATTTTTGAAGTATTTATAGAGTGTTAGGGGCTGGGAAATGATGTCCATTTGGGAAGATGACATCAAAATATAACTAAACAGATAATTAACTGGCATTTGATAAATGCAAAAATGGAAAATTTCAGTGTTCCATAAGAGCATCCTAATCTTAGAAGCCAGAAAAGATTTGTCTGAAAAAGTAGCATTTATGCTAAGACCCAAAGGTTGAATAAGCATTAGACAGATCAAGAGGTAGAGATGGAGTTGGGAAAAGGGAGTAGAAGTTTTCAAGGGAATAGCAAGTGCAGAGGCCTCCAGGAAAGATAAGGGTTGTTGGAGAAGCTGCGAGCTAGTGTCTCTCTTTTCTGTCTCATCAAAGTATACCTGGCCAGTATGTCCCACTCTCTCTGCACCAATCCCAGGATTCTAAGTCCACAGGTATTTATTTGGTGAAACCTAAACTGCCTAGCCATCCACAAGCCTCAGAATTCTTTTTCCCAATTCCCCTGAAGCCAAAAAACAAAAAACAAAAAAAACACCAATAAACTAATCTACACCAGTGTTAAAGATCTCCAGGCCTTCATATACTCTGTTTTTGTTAGGGGAAACACACTGACTGAAACCACCTTCCCTGAAGGTGAAGGTGAAGGTGAAGTCGCTCAGTCGTGTCCGACTCTTTGCGACCCCGTGGACTGTAATGTACTAGGCTTCTCTGTCCATGGGATTCTCCAGGCAAGAATACTGGAGTGGATTGCCATTTCCTTCTCCAGGGGATCTTCCCGACCCAGGGATCGAACCCGGGTCTCCCGCATTAGAGGCGGACGCTTTAACCTCTGAGCCACCAGGGAAGCCTGGCCAGACACCATCGTAATCATTTGCGTGAGTTATTTTGCGACAGAGGTCCTACTATGGAACACGGAACTAATAAGCCACCACCAACCAGAATAGTACAGGAAAGATTGAAAGGAGATGCCACGTGTCCTACTACCTCCCCAAATTCTCCTCCCTGGAATTTATCTTGGCTGAACAATACGTGCTCCACCATGAAGGACCCTGAGTCAGAATGATTGGCTAGAGACAACCAGGAAGCTAATCTCGTTGTCATAAAACCTGAGACTACGAACCACTGGCAGAGCACTTCTCCTGGGTTTCCTTACCCTCCTGCTCCCCACCCAGGCAACCGTTCCCAATGAAGTCTCTTGCTTTGTCAGCAAGCTTGTCTACTCTCCTCTTCAGAGTACTAGACAAGGGCCCACTTTTGGGCCCTGGAAGGTGTCCCCGTTCCTGCAACTTTATCAGGATCATTTGTATTTGAACAAGAAGCTTCAGGGTGTAGCAGTGCTTACTTGATAAAGAGTGACTTCTCCATAAAGGGGGATTTCAGTTCTTTGAACAGGAATTTTGTTTGCTTTGGGGAGTTGGGGAATGAGGCAAGATTACTCATGCTCAATAAAGATCATATTATCTGAAGGTAAGCTTGTGATTATCTCACACATGTTGACACCAGTAATGAGAGTCAAACTTCATAATTTAGCATTAACTAGAAATATAATCATTCCTATTAACATAACTGAACATTTACAGCATTTCCTTTTTATGAAAATTAAAACTTTGAAACCCTCCCCCCTTGAAAGTGAGAATAAATAGAAATTTTAATCTGTAGCAACTGAGTACGTTGAGTTCAAAAGCAGATTTTGTATTCTTTTCCTCACTGTTGAGCTGTGCTGTAACCTATGGTAGTAGTTAGTAGCAGTGTTAATCGCTCAGTCTTGTCCAGTTCTTTGTGACCTCATGGACTGTAGACTGCCAGGCTCCTCTGTCCATGGGATTCTCCAGGCAAGAATACTTGAGTGGGTTGCAATTCCCTTCTCCAGAGGTCTTCCTGACCCAGGAATTGAACCTAGGTCTCCTGCATTTCAGGCAGATTCTTTACCACCAGAGCCACCAGGGAACAGCAGTCAGATCTTCCAGCCAAAGCAGTTGCTTTCTCAGCTGTGGTGCCCTGTCCTCTTAGGTCTGAGCTCCATGGGGCTAGTGAGTTCAGGTAGTTCTGATGCTTATGGTGATTTTCTTCTGGCCCTGAGGGAGAATGAAATGACAAGTTTGAAATATTTCAATGTCAATGTCTAACCATAAATAGGCAGTGCAAAAGCCACGTTGCTAAGGATCAAAAAGTTAAAGGGAGGCTTGAGTACTCTAAGTAATAAATGAGGATTCTTCAAGATGAGCTCATTAAATTAACATGGACTACAAAAGCATTTGTCAATATTATACATGTTGTTTTAGACTAGATTAATAAAAGATTCATAAGTGCTCTAGTTCTATTGACTTTGCAAATTTGAGTTTTAAAATGATTGCCTTCTTTGCATGTGTAGTTTACTGGTAAAATTTTATAGATATTCTAGGTCCATGCCAGGCATCGATTAGCACTTCTTATAATGCTAATGGATATTAGCACTATATCCTCTGGATATTAAAAAAATTTAATACAAGTATATATATATGGCTGAGTCCCTTTACTGTTTATTTGAAACTATACCACATTGTTAATAGGTTGCATGCATGTGTGCTAAGCCATTTCAGTCATGTCTGACTCTATGACCCCATGGACTGTCAGGCTCCTCTGTTTGTGGGATTCTCCAGGCAGGAACACTGGAGTGGGTTGTCATGCCCTCCTCCTGGGGATCTTCCCGACCCAGGGATCAAACCCAGGTCTCCTGTGTCTCCTGCACTGGCAAGCAGGTTCTTTGCCATTAGCACCACCTGGGAAGCTCTAGTAGGCTATACCTCAATACAAAATAAGAAGTTCAAAAGAAAAGGATAATTCACCATGAAAAACAATATTTTAAATTATTTAGAAAGATATGGCCTATTTAAATAAGCTTAATACATCTGAAGCCTGGCTTGGGGAATTTTGAGCATTATTTTACCAGCGTGTGAGATGAGTGCAATTGTGCGGTAGCTTGAGCATTCTTTGGCATTGCCTTTCTTTGGGATTGGAATGAAAACTGATTTTTTCCAGTCCTGTGGCCACTGCGGAGTTTTCCAAATTTGCTGACATATTGAGTGCAGCACTTTCACAGCATCATCTTTCAGGATTTGAAATAGTTCAACTGGAATTCCATCACCTCCACTAGCTTTGTTCATGTGATGCTTCCTAAGGCCCACTTGACTTCACATTCCAGGATGTCTGGTCTAGGTGAGTGATCACACCATTGTGATTATCTTGGTCATGAAGATCTTTATTGTACAATTCTTCTGTGTATTCTTGCCACCTCTTCTTAATATCTTCTGCTTCTGTTAGGTCCATACCATTTCTGTCCTTTATCGAGTCCATCTTTGCGTGAAATGTTACCTTGGTATCTCTAATTTTCTTGAAGAGATCTCTAGTCTTTGCCATTCTGTCGTTTTCCTCTATTTCTTTTCATTGATCACTGAGGAAGGCTTTCTTATCTCTAAGCCAGGCTTCAGCAATACGTCAACTGTGAACTTCCAGATGTTCAAGCTGGTTTTAGAAAAGGCAGAGGAACCAGGGATCAAATTGCCAACATCTGCTGGATCATTGAAAAAGCAAGAGAGTTCCAGAAAAACATCTACTTCTGCTTTATTGACTATGCCAAAGCCTTTGACTGTGTGCATCACAATAAACTGTGGAAAATNTCTAAAGGAGATCAGTCCTGGGTGTTCTTTGGAAGGAATGATGCTAAAGCTGAAACTCTTGTACTTTGGCCACCTCATGCGAAGAGTCGACTAATTGGAAAAGACTCTGATGCTGTGAGGGATTGGGGGCAGGAGGAGAAGGAGACGACCGAGGATGAGATGGCTGGATGGCATCACCGACTTGATAGACAAGAGTTTGGGTGAACTCCGGGAGTTACTGATGTACAGGGAGGCTGGGCATGCTACGACTCATGGGGTCGCAAAGAGTTGGACACAACTGAGTGACTGAACTGAAATGAACTGAATACATCTGATGCTGAGATGTGAGTCTCATTCAAAATGCAAAAGTCTATAGCTGTTACCAAGGAAACTGTTTAATTTATAAGCTATATTGGGGTACAGTTTAGCTTCCTGAGAAATCTTTAATTGGTGACTCATTGTCCTAAGTCTGTTGAGGTTGTTAATATGTATCCAGTGGTCATAACCTCTCTTGTGACAGCTGAGGCCAGGTGCCTGCTACAGAAAGTAATCTTTTTCAAGTGCAAATAATAAGGGTTGATACTTTCAGAACCTCCTGGGATTAGCAGATATTCTTTAGGTTTCCTATAAATTGCTTTGATGGAAAAAACAAATAAGAGTCCTCTAATGACTGAGAACTATGTACAAGGCAAAGCTTTTGAACATCCTATGATGATAGTCAAATTTAATATTAAAGCAGAATAAGATTATTCAAAATCAAGACATTATTTTTAAAAAAGCATTATTGAATTATATCTAGGTGTTTCTATTTAAAATCATTATGGAGTATTTATTTTTAATCAGTCCTGGAATAGCAATGATGCTTAAATTGTTTGCCTGATTTCCTTTTCCCTGTTGTCCAAATAAGGTGAAATTTCAATTGATATGATTTATTTATTTATTTATTTCAAGGAAAATCTCTTGATTTTGCCAAAAACCATTTGGGATATCATGGATACAGAATACAGTCTATGCTCGCAAGAGTTTACCACAGGACAGTGGTAAAATAATGGAAAACTTAACCCTTACAGTTCAGTATATCCTAAATTCTTGTTGTTGTTTAGTCGCTAAGTCGTGTCTGACTATTTTGCAACCCCGTGGACTAGTCTTCCAGGCTCCTCTATTCATGGAATTTCCCAGGCAAGAATACTGGAGTGAATGTGTATCTCATAAATGTCATAACAAAGATGTGCATGGACATTATAAAGAAACAGCATAAAGGAAAACACCTAATCTTTCCCAGAAGGAGGAAGATAGGAACTTAGAAAAGTCTCCTTAGTTAGTTAAGTTGCTCAGTCGTGTCCAACTCTGCGACCTCATGGACTATAGCCCACCAGGCTCCTCCATCCATGGGATTCTCCAGGCAACAATACTGGAGTGGGTTGCCATTTCCTTCTCCAGAGGATCTTCTTGACCCAGAGACTGAACCCAGGTCTCCCGCATTGCAGGCAAATGCTTTAACTTCTGAGTCACTAGGGAAGCAGGCAGTATCTCTGTTGAAAGTTGACTAAGAACTTAAGAACTACAGGCACAAAGAGAGAAAGGCTAAGCTACAAACACTATTTTTCATCTAGTATTAGCTTTTTACATTGCATATAAATTTAAAGTTAATAACCAAATATGAAAATATACTAAAAAGCAACAAAATATCAAGATAATATAATGTTGAATCAGGAGTAAGAATATGACCAGAGTTCAGAAGAGATAACCAAGAAATTTTTTTATTATATACAAGAATGATATTTAGAGATTACTGTATTATAAATGAAGTAAAACAAAACAATGGGGGATAAAATGTTATACAAATTACATTAGGAAAATTGGGGGAAAAAATCAAGTTGATTTTCCCATTATCAGTTCAGTTCAGTCATTCAGTTGTGTCTGACTCTTTGAGACCCTAAGGACTGCAGCATACCAGGCTTCCGTGTCTGTCACCAACTTCCGGAGCTTACTCAAACTCATGTTCATTGAGTTAGTGATGCCATTCAACCATTTCATCCTCTGTCATTCCCTTCTCTTCCTGCCTCAATCTTTCCCAGCATCAGGGTCTTTTCCAATGAGACAATTCTTCACATCAGGTGGCCAAAGGAACGGAGCTTCAGCTTCAGCATCAGTCCTTCCACTGAATATTCAGGACTGATTTCCTTTAGGATTCACTGGTTGGATCTCCTTGTAGTCCAAGAGACTCCCAAGAGACTTCTCCAACAACACAATTCAAAAGCATAAATTCTTCAGCATTCAGCTTTCTTTCTAGTCCAACTCTCACATCCATACATAACTACTGGAAAAACCATAGCTTTGACTATACAGGCCTTTATCAGCAAAGTAATGTCTCTGCTTTTTAATATGCTGTCTAGGTTGGTCATAACTTTTCTTCCAAGGAGCAAGTGTTTTTAATTTCATGGCTGCAGGAACCATCTGCAGTGATTTTGGAGCCCAAGAAAAGAAATTTAAAAATTTTCCCACTATAACATATGCCAAAATTAATTCCAGGTGAATGGCAAAGTTTATATTAAAAAATGAAAACATTAAAAGGAACAGAAAAATGTGAATGAATTTTTAGCTTTTCCTAATATGATGCACTCGATATGCCAGCCAATTTGGAAAACTCAGCAGTGGCCACAGGACTGGAAAAGGTCAGTTTTCATTCCAATCCCAAAGAAAGGCAATGCCAAAGAATGCTCAAACTACCACACAATTGCACTCATCTCACATGCTCGTCAAGTAATGCTCAAAATTCTCCAAGCCAGGCTTCAGTAATACCTGAACCGTGAACTTCCAAATGTTCAAGCTGGTTTTAGAAACGTCAGAAGAACCAGAGATCAAATTGCCAACATCCGCTGGATCATGGAAAACGCAAGAGAGTTCCAGGAAAACATCTATTTCTGCTTTATTGACTATGCCAAAGCCTTTGACTGTGTGGATCACAAGAAACTGTGGAAAATTCTGAAAGAGATAGGAATACCAGACCACCTGACCTGCCTCTTGAGAAATCTGCATGCAGGTCAGGAAGCAACAGTTAGAACTGGACATGAAACAACAGACTGGTCCAAATAGGAAAAGGAGTACATCAAGGCTATATATTGTCACCGTGCTTATTTAACTTATACGCAAAATACATCATGAGAAATGCTGGGCTGGAGGAAGTACAAGCTGGAATCAAGATTGCCAGGAGGAATATCAATAACCTCAGATATGCAGATGACACCACCCTTATGGTACAAAGTGAAGGACTCAAGAGCCCCTTGATGAAAGTGAAAGAGGAGAGTGAAAAAGTTGGCTGAAAGCTCAACATTCAGAAAACCAGGATCATGCCATCCGGTCCCATCACTTCACGGGAAATAGATGGGGGAACAGTGGAAACAGGGTCAGAGTTTATTTTTTTGGGCTTCACAATCACTGCAGATGGTGATTGCAGCCATGAAATTAAAAGATGCTACTCCTTGGAAGAAAAGTTAGGACCAACCTAGATAGCATATTCAGAAGCAGAGACATTACTTTGCCAACTAAGGTCCGTCTAGTCAAGGCTATGGTTTTTCCTGTGGTCATGTATGGATGTGAGAGTTGGACTGTAAAGAAGGCTGAGTGCCAAAGAACTGATGCTTTTGAACTGTGGTGTTGGAGAAGGCTCTCGAGAGTCCCTTGGACTGCAAGGAAATCCAATCAGTCCATTCTGAAGGAGATCGGTCCTGGGATTTCTTTGGAAGGACTGATGCTACTGAAACTCCAGTACTTTGGCCACCTGATGCGAAGAGTTGACTCATTGGAAAAGACTCTGATGCTGGGAGGGATTGGGGGCAGGAGGAGAAGGGGACAACAGAGGATGAGATGGCTGGATAGTGTCACTGACTCCATGGGCATGGGTCTGAGTGAACTCCAGGAGTTGGTGATGGACAGGAAGGCCTGGTGTGCTGCAATTCATGGGGTCGCAAAGAGTCGGACACGACTGAGTGACTGAACTGAACTGAACTGAAGTGAAAGCCACTCAGTCTTATCTGACTTTTTGCAACCCCATGGACAATACAGTCCCTGGAATTCTCCAGGCCAGAATACTGGAATGGGTAGCCTTTCCTTCTCCAGGGGATCTTTGTCCCAACCCTGGTATCGAACCCAGGTCTTCTGCATTGCAGGCAGATTCTTTACCAACTGAGCTATCAGGGAAGCCCTTATGACTGTTAAAATGGAAAAATAGGGAAGAACTTATAGAATGATTGGCTACTGTAATAAAATACCATAGACTAGGGGGCTAGAGCAACAGACATGTTTTTAATCACACTTCTGAAGGCTGTGAAGTCCAAGATCAAGATGCCAGCATGCTCAGGTTCTGGTGGGAACTCTTGTAAGTGTCCATTTTCTTGCTGTGTCCTCATACATAAGGAAGCAAGTTCTCTGATATGTCTTCTTATGAGGACACTGATCTAATAGTGGAGGCTCCATCATCAAGACCTCATCTAAACCTAATTACCTCCCAAAGTCCCTAGCTTTTAATACCATTACATAGTGTGTGGGTGTGTGTGTATGTGTGGCAGGGGGAGTGGCCAGGAGTTTAACATATGAATGCGGAAACACAAACATCATAACACAAGAGTTAAGATGGCTGAAAATCCATTTTCCATAAAACAGCAAGAATTTTGGCAAAAATTGTCAAAATCAGCTTTTTAAAAATTCTTCATAAACCAAAGCCTAACAGCAATGTGAGAGAATTCATTCAAGAAAAGCAACTGACTTTGCATAAGAACAGCAAGGTTTGTGGTGTTTTAACTTGTTCTTTTCTATTCCTGTCTTCTCAGCTTCTCAGTAGTTTAAAAACCAGCAATCTCAGAAACAAGGTAACTGTTAAAACTTAAGCCTAGCAGCTACTGGAAGGAAGGGAAAGATTTTGGAACTCCCCCAAAAGCTTTATCTCCAGAGAATTTTCATTAGATGACCTGCATGGTAGCTGCCGGAGAAAGTTTATCGTTGCTTGACCTGACTCAAATCTTGTAACAGGGAAGAGCAGAATCTGACTCTTTGTTGGATATGTTTGTTTTGCTTTAACATTTGCTATCTGTTGCGTTTGTTACTATAATCACAGGAAGGATGCTGTCTATAGGTAAACATTATGTAAACATACATAATGGCCTGCCTCAGGGAAACCTGCCCTTTCTGCAAGAATGTTAAACTAAAGTGCTTTTGTTCAGCACACAAGAAGATATTCTGACCTGTCCACTTGTGAATGGCTGCAGAAAGGAAGGAATTAACACATCCTCTCCCTGGAGCAGGCCAATCCAGGAGATATTTTACAAGATTTATGGCCTTTTTACTTTATTTCCTCACCTCCTCTCTCTGTTAAAATGGCATTCAGACCACCATAAGAAGAGACTTTAGAGGGCTAGCCCACTATCTTCTCAAATGCCTGGTTTTCTAAATAAGGCTTCCCTGGTGGCTCAGATGGGGTTCGATTCCTAGGTTGGGAAAATCCCCTGGAGAAGGAGAAGGCAATCCACTCCAGCACTCTTGCCTGGAAAATCCCATGGACGGAGGAACCTGAGAGGCTACAGTCCGTGGGGTCGCAAAGAGTGGGACACGACTGAGCGACTTCACTTTTTTCTAAATAAAGCTACTATCTCTTTCCTCAACACCTCATCTCCCAAGAATTGGCTTCTGCTATGAGATGACCAACTTCTGATTCAGCAACAGGCTCCGTCAGTAAGGAGATGCCTATCCTTACCACAATCAGCAGCACCTGTCACAGATGCCGTAGGCATTGGTTCCAGTAGGAGCAGGCAAAAAGTTGGCTGAAATATTTAAAAATAAAATATGGGAAATGGGAAGCCCACAGTGGGCTTTGAAAAGCTCTGACATACTTCTGGGGATCTAGAAGGTCATACATACTTGGCAATGTTTTGTACATCCCCAGGAAGGGCCTGAGAATGTTCTAATTGCCTCTCTGGTTGGTCTGGAGATTCTGCATAAGCTGGAAATCAAGACTAAAACACCGTTGTAAACTACAAGAGTGTTGAAGGAAGATCCTAACATTCAAAAGAGTCCCTCAGGAAAGACTGGAAAACAGTAGGAAATTGGAGAAAACCTAGTTCTAAAATAATACAGAAGACCAAAAGAGTAAGAAAAGTCAGACACATTTGAAGAATGGCTGGCAACGGGATATCAAGATTTTTTATGCAATTATAGAAATTAAAGCAGTTATATAGAAAAAAATAGACTTATGTAATGGAGAAAGAAATTGTAAAGTACATATATGAATGTATAAGGATTGATATCAATGACGTAGATGATATATAAATGACATAGAAATATAAACTTGTAACATAATACAGCATCTAATTATATAAATGCCATTAAATATATAAAGGATATATAAATGATAAACATGGTGTCTCAAAACAAGTAAGAAAAATACAGTCTGTTCAAAAAAGTAGTATTGAGTCAGTGGATTTCCTTGGAAAAGTAAATTTAGGTTCCAGTTCAGTTCAGTTCAGTCAGTCGTGTCCGACTCTGCAACCCCATGGACTGCAGCACACCAGGCTCCCCTGTCCATCACCAACTCCTTGTGTTTACTCAAACTCATGTCCACTGAGTCGGTGATGCCATCCAACCATCTCATCCTCTGTCATCTCCTTCTCCTCCTGACTTCAATCTTTCCCAGCATCAGGGTCTTTTCCAATGAGTTGGTTCTTCATATCAGGTAGCCAAAGTGTTGGAGTTTCAGCTTCAGCATCAGTCCTTGCAATGAAAATTCAGGACTGATTTCCTCTAGGATGGACTGGTTGGATTTCCTTGCAGTCCAAGGGACTCTCAAGAGTCTTCTCCAACACTACAGTTTAAAAGCATCAATATTTCAGTACTCAGCTTTCTTTATAGTCGAACTCTCACATCCATACATGACTACTGGAAAAACCATAGCTTTGACTAGACAGACTTTTGTTGGCAAAGTAATGTCTCTGCTTTTTTTTTTTTTTTCCATTTTATTTTTTTTAATTAATTTTTATTTTTGTTTGTTTTGCTTTACAATACTGTATTCGTTTTGCTATACATTGACATGAATCAGCCACGAGTGTACATGAACTCCCAATTCCGACCCCCACCTCCCCCCTCCCGCCCCACACCATCTCTCTGGACTATCCCCGTGCATCAGTCCCAAGCATCCT
>SJXQ01008481.1:0-36648 GCA_006408695.1 Aepyceros melampus
TTTCTAAGGCCCACTTGACTTCACATTCCAAGATGTCTGGCTCTAGATTAGTCATCACATCATCATGATTATCTGGGTCATGAAGATCTTTTTTGTACAGTTCTTCTGTGTATTCTTGCCACCTCTTCTTAATATCTTCTGCTTCTGTTAGGTCCAGACCATTTCTGTCCTTTATCGAGCCCATCTTTGCATGAAATGTTCCCTTGGTATCTCTAATTTTCTTGAAGAGATCTCTAGTCTTTCCTATTCTGTTCTTTTCCTCTACTTCTTTGCATTGATCACTGAAGAAAGCTTTCTTATCTCTTCTTGCTATTCTCTGGAACTCTGCATTCAGATGCTTATATCGTTCCTTTTCTCCTTTGCTTTTCACCTCTCTTCTTTTCACAGCTATTTGTAAGTCCTCCCCAGACAGCCATTTTGCTTTTTTGCATTTCTTTGCCATGGGGATGGTCTTGATCCCTGTCTCCTGTACAATGTCATGAACCTCATTCCATAGTTCATCAGGCAGTCTATCTATCAGATCTAGGCCCTTAAATCTATTTCTCACTTCCACTGTATAATCAGAAGGGATTTGATTTAGGTCATACCTGAATGGTTTAGCGGTTTTTCCTACTTTCTTCAATTTAAGTCTGAATTTGGTAATAAGGAGTTCATGATCTGAGCCACAGTCAGCTCCTGGTCTTGTTTTTGTTGACTGTATAGAGCTTCTCGGTCTTTGGCTGCAAAGAATATAAACAATCATCTCATTTTGGTGTTGACTATCTGGTGATGTTCATGTGTAGAGTCCTCTCTTGTGTTGTTGGAAGAGGGTGTTTACTATGACCAGTGCATTTTCTTGGCAAAACTCTATTAGTCTTTGCCCTGCTTCATTCTGTACTCCAAAGCCAAATTTGCTTGTTACTCCAGGTGTTTCTTGACTTTCTACTTTTGCATTCCAGTCCCTATAATGAAAAAGACCTTTTTGGGGGTGTTAGTTCTAAAAGGTCTCATAAGTCTTCATAAAACTGTTCAACTTCAGCTTCTTCACCGGTACTGGTTGGGGCATAGATTTGATAACTGTGATATTGAATGGTTTGCCTTGGAGATGAACAGAGATCATTCTGTCGTTTTTGAGATTGCATCCAAGTACTGCATTTTGGACTCTTTTGTTGACCATGATGGCTACTCCATTTCTTCTGAGGTATTCCTGCCCGCAGTAGTAGATATAATGGTCATCTAATCTATTTCAAACTAAATAAAAATCAGTATCACTCTCATTCAAAACGTCTCAAGAAAAGAAAATCTAATAACTACAAAGGAAAGGATGTTGCAATTAGTCGTCCTATGAATGAATAAATTTAATGCTATTCTAAAGAACACTAGAGAATTTTTTGTTAACACATACCCTATCTGTGTGAATAACCGGTAATGTTTCTGCTTTACTTCTGTTTTCACTGCCATCACTGTCTTCCCTAGAACCCACATAGAGTGGTAATTAGAGCCAATATTTGTCTATGGATCTGTTTTGAGATGGAAAGTACATGGGACAGCAGGGTTCTGATTGTGCTGTTGAGAGCTACCTTTTCTTTTCTGTACAGGAATTTGCTGTTCTAAAATATCATTTCTATATTAGTTAGAGTCCTCCAGAAAAACAGAAACAATTGGATATAAGTATCTATGTATTTTTACATCTATTTCTAACTACCTAGCTGGAGAGAGAGAGAGAGATTCAGTATAAGAAATTGGTTCATGTAGCTATGGAGGCTAAGAAGCCCCACATCTGTATTTAACCCTCTGGAGACCAAGGAAGAAGGCCTGAGAACCAGGAAAGACAATAGTATAAGTTCTAGTACAAAAGCCTGATCTTTCAGTTCAAGTCCAGCAACAAGAAGTGATCAACACTTCAGTTGATTAGTAAGGCAGCATGACTTTCCTCTCTCAGGAGGATCAGCCTTTTTGTTCAATACCTGTGTTCAGCCGATTGATGAAGGTCAATTGTATTCGACAGGACAATCTGTTTTACTCAGTCTACTGACTCAGATATTAATCTTCTTCAAAAACACTCTCACAGACTCAACCAGATAGTGACCAGGTTACCTGGGCACCCTATAACTCAGTCAGTGGCTCCAACAGCAAAGAATCTGCCTGTGCTGTGGGAGACCACAGTTTGATCCCTGGGACAGGAAGATCCCCTGAAAAGGGAATGGCAACCCACCCCAGTATTCTTGTCTGAGGAATTCCATAGACAGAAGAGCCTGGAAGGCTTATAGCCAGTGGGGTTCCAAAGAGTTGAGAATAACACTAACTCAGTCAAGTTGACATAAAATTAACTATGACATGAAATTAACTATTTCATCTATGGACAAATCTCTGGGTCTCCCTCTTCCCTTTTCCTTGAAGATCAGTATTTGTAGAGAAAAGTCAAACACAATTGCAATTTCTTTTTTACTGGCATTGCAAATGTGTCCTTCAACCCATCCTAAATATCTTCTTTTTATCTGCTTCAGTTATAGCTTATCACTGCTAATACCATGCTCTCAAAGTCCTTAGATTCTAGATAAAATGTTTTCAGCAAGTAGATATTGTTGGTGTGCACTGCTACTGGCCAAACTCTTGTAAGAGTTTGGTGAACAGAAATTTTTAATTTTGATAATCTGAAAATGAAATAATTGCCTACTTAAGTCATAAATATATTCTATGTTTTCTTCTAGGATATTTATAGTTTTGGCTTTTAACTTCAATGTTTATGTCTTGGGTGTCATCTTGAATTTGAGATGATGTAGTTTGAGTAATTTTTTGTACTTTGTGAGTTAAAGGTCAAGGTTTGATTGTTTTCTTTTTCATATGGCTATTTGGTGATTTCACCACCATTTGTTGCAGAGAGTTTCTTTCCCCATTAGATTGTTGTAACATCCTTGAAAACAATTATTTGATCATGATATAAGTAGATGGTGACCTACTTTTGAACTGTCTACTCTCTTATTTGTCTTTCTGCTAAACAACACGTTTCATATAGTATTTGCTAAACAACACTGTTTCATATCGTATAGCTTAACAGCAAAATCTGAAGTCAGAAAAAGAGTTTCCCTATTTTGTTCTTCTTTAACAAGCTTGTTTTGGTGAATCAGTATTCGCCAAAAACAAACAAACAAAAAAAAAAGGCCTACTGAAATTTTGAAATAGCATTAAATCCTTATGTCATCTCTGGAATATTTAACATATTTAAAATGTTAAAAAATTTAAATTTGTGAATGTGGTATATCTCTCATTTATTTAGGACTTAAAAATGTTCACCCTATAGTTTTTAATGTAAAGATCTTGAACAACTTTCAGAAAATAAAATCCCACATATCCTATGTCTTTGGAAACTATTTTAGGTGCTGTTCTTTAAATTTCATTTTCCAAATTTTCAGTGATAACATATAGTAATTGTTTTATGTAGTGTTCTGCCACATCATTAAATGTATTTGTCAGATCTAGTATGTCTTATTTCCCTCTAGCAATTTCAGGATTTTCTGCCTATTTAAGTTGTCATCTATGAATGATGAAAATTTTATATATTTTTCCTTAAATCATTTATCTTCTTTTCCTCGTGCTTAGTAAATTTAAAAATATGGGTGACTCAAATATAACACTTTTCTCTTTGCAGTAGCTCTCCCTGGGCAATCTTATCCATTTTTATGGTTTCATCTTCAATTTATAGCTCTAGTTCAAATCCTTATTTTGAGCTTTATAAACATATTTCTGACTAGTTATCACCAATCACCATTTGTACATTTTATAGCCATTTCTAATTCATCATCCCAACTGAATTTACTTTCATCTTCTCAAGAACTAAATGTGTTTATTTCCCTGTATTTAGGTCAATGTCATGACCGATAAGTTCAAAATGAATTCTTGATGTCAATTTTAATTTCATAGGTTACTAAAACACTTACTTCTTCCAAAGACACACTGTCACTCAGACACAAACTATGTAGCAAATGCTTTTTAACTTACTGCTTGACAATCTTCTTTTCCCTTCATGTGTGCTCAATGCTACTCATGTAATTCATACACTTATTTTCATTTGCTTGGTCTCCTCACTAGCTTCCACATTAGAAAATTATGAATTAGGACTTTAAAATACAAATCTAAACATGTCATTTGATTTCCAAAAAAAATTCAATGAACTCCATTTATTGTATAGAAAAAATTCACATTCTTTTCTCTGCATAGTATGTATTTATGCAGAGGTAACAAGAGTTAGGAAATAAATTTAAACCTTTGAGTTTTAATGTCTTCTTTTTGCTCCTCCAGATACCCATCTTCCACCGCCTGTATGCACTAGAAACAGACAGTTATGGTCAATGGACCCCATGATTCTTTGGTTTCTGGTTGGATTTGGCTAATGGGTAAATGAGTAACACCATTAAGAGGTAAGAAGGATGGAGGGTAAGTTTGGGTTATATATTTGGGCTTCCCTGGTGGCTCAGAGGTTAAAGCGTGTGCCTCCAATGCGGGAAACCCGGGTTCAATCCCTGGGTTGGGAAGATCCCCTGGAGAAGGAAATGGCAATCCTCTCCAGTATTCTTGCCTGGAGAATCCCATGGATGGAGGAGACTAGTAGGTTACAGTCCATGGGGTCGCAAAGAGGTGGACACGACTGAGCGACTTCACCTTCATTCCCAAGATTTATCCCTTGATCTGACTGTGTGCCTCACTTGAAGATTCCCACCATGTTTACCCATTTCTTGTATTCAACTTTTAACAGTGACTTTATTAAATGTGTTCCAAATTATTCAATTTGAGTAAACTATGTGCTTCCTATAATAATTTTGACACATATATAAAGGTAAAAGAAGCATTTGAAGGTGATTTTTTGAAACATAAAATACTAGTTCATCCTTGTATAAAGATATGGAAAAGTAATACAGTTTAGATATTGTCCAAGATTGGTGGTACTTCACAACCTAATATCTATGGTGTTACGAAATTCATCTCATCTCACTTTCTCACTTCTACCTTGAAAGTCAACCATATCAAGCTAGTCATACTTTTACAACAATAAGTCATACTTTTGCATGTACAATGTGTTACCCATAAGGCTTCCTCCATCCTATTCCTTTTCCTAGTAGTCTGCATAAAGTTTACATAAACAACACCATGGCCTATTGACACTGACCATATTTATGTTTCTCTTTAAATCATAGCAGGTTTAACTTGTCTTCTTTATTTATTTTTTCTATAATTTAGCCATTCAAGTTATTTTTTAAACTAGATGAGACTTTGGATTTGGGGAAAAGATAGCAAACTTTGTATTGACTTTTGTATGATCTGTCAATAACATAACTCCTGGGATATTACAGGCATCAAATAAAGATTGGTTGACTACTCCATAGAGATTAATAAGTAAATATAAATATGGATCCATGTATAGACAGATTAGGTATATTTTGTGGATCCTGAATTATTAAGTGTGCTATTGATATGGAGCAATATGACAAGTAAATTAATTGTATCTGCTTAGTTTAGTATAGACAGCCTTAGTGAAACAGATATATCAAACTTCAGTTCAGTTCAGTCACTCAGTCGTGTCCAACTCTTTGCGACCCCATGAAGTGCAGCATGCCAGGCCTCCTTGTCCATCACCATCTCCTGGAGTTTATTCAAAGTCATGTCCATCGAGTTGGTGATGCCATCCAACCATCTCATCCTCTATTGTCCCCTTCTCCTCCTGCCCTCAATCTTTTGAGTCTTTTTAAATGAGTCAGCTCTTCACATCAGATGGCCAAAGTATTGGAGTTTCAGCCTCATCATCATTACTTCCAAAGAACACCAGGTCTGATCTCCTTTAGAATGGACTGGTCGGATCTCCTTGCAGTCCAAGGGACTCTTAAGAGTCTTCTCCAACACCGCAGTTCAAAAGCATCGATTCTTCAGCACTCAGCTTTCTTCACAGTTCAACTCTCACATCCATACATGACCACTGGAAAAACCATAGCTTTGACTAGACAGACCTTTGTTGACAAAGTAATGTCTCTGCTTGTTAATATGCTGTCTAGATTGGTCATAACTTTCCTTCCAAGGAGAAGCATCTTTTAATTTTATGGCTGCAATCACCATCTGCAGTGATTTTGGAGCCCGAAAAAATAAAGTCAGCCACTGTTTCCCCATCTAGTTGCCATGAAGTGATAGGACCAGATGCCATGATCTTAGTTTTCTGAATGTCAAACTAGAAAAGCACAAAACTTCTGAATTGACATTAAAATAGGTGAGAACTTTAAAAAATATCTAAGTGCACAGCATTATAGCATTGATTAATCATAAGATAGTATATGTCCATAAAAACATCAATGCCCAAGAATGATATAAGGATTCAAAATGATACAAGTGGCAAGGATAAATAGTGATATCAAATTCCTGACTGATGGTGTTCATTGAAGCTCTTCTGTCACTCCAGTACCTGGGCAAATTCCAACTTAGTTCATTTCACTTAGTATCCCTAAATTACTTATGTCTGAAGTTTAGTCAAATGCTCTTGTGCTTGAGTTGTTAGCTAACACTTTAAGCTGTAGCTTACATGACTCTTGAGTTCCATCACTGCCTATTTTTCCAGTGAAGATAACAGAATAACATGGAGTAATTAAAAAAAATAATTATGTATATGAGATTATACTGAGATTATAATATTCAGGGAGAAAAGTTTTATATTTTTAGTACAAAATCCTATTATTTAATCCTATATGAGTTCTTTGTTCTGGTTTTGTTGTTGTTGCTATTGAAAGCCTATGTATTTCAGGTGAAGTAACTTCAATTCCCAAAACTACATTTGAATAAATACCCTGATTTTTATCTCTGACCTATATAAATTTACATGATTAGAAAAATATATAAATATCAACAAAAATGGCAAAATGATATACAAATTCCTTGAAAGATAGAGATAAATTCCTTCACAAACTACTTTGGATAGCATAATTATCAGTCACATTATCATCAGAGATACATAGATTCATGATTTTAAGGATTGAAAACAATTATAGATCACATTATTCTTCACTAATATCTAAGAAGACCAGGCACCTGGACTTAATTTGGTCATTTCTAATGAAGAGAAATTATTGCCACATTTTAACCCAGCCAGTTGTTAAAAGTTCTTCCTTATTATTACAGCAACATTTGCTTTCCCTTAAATTATACCCACTTATTTCAATTGGTTATACAATAAATCTAATTCTTCAAACACATAGTATACCTTCAAATATGTCGAGATGTTTATCTCTTCCAAGGTTTACCAATGATAGAAACTCATTTCACACAAACATGTATGGTTTTGCAGTAAAAAAAATGTAGAGAAAAGTAAAAAGAGCTCTAAAGAATATGGAAATACAAATGGGATGAAATAACATGCAATCACTAGCTCTTGGACTGGCCTGCAGCACTGAGAAGGAAAATGAACACATTTTTCCCCAGCCCAATTCCCCCTAGAGATGTACTGGTAGAGCTTACTGGAAATCCAACCTCTCGGTGCCAGAGAAAGCCATTCATGGAAGGTGTCTCACTGATAGAGCTGTACTACCAAAGCACCCAAGGGAGAGGTCAGGGGAATCAGCTGGTCTCTGAATTCTGCAGACCACCCTGCACTGCAGAACCTGGACGCTAGAGGAGCCACCGCCCTCACTCAGGAACCACTGCACATGGAAGGGAGCAGGCTCTTGAGAAACTGCCTGTTCTTCAGCTATCAGATGCTGGAGAAGCCACGCAATCTGCAAGTGTTAAGCTTTAGAAAGGGCACGCTCTTTGCAGGAGCTTCGTGCTGGAGAAACTGTGTTTGTTCTAGGAGTCTGCCCTTGAACTCCTGTGCACGTCAGGAGCCTAGAGATGGAAAAGCCAAATGGGATGCAGGAAAAGCCAAGGGGCTGGAAAAGGCAATGAGTGCAGGAGCCCGGCACCAGAGCCATGTGTTTGCTCAAGGAGTCTGCAGCCAGGAAAGACAGTTCTGCCATGTTGCTCCAGCATCCTTTTCTGGAAAAGTTTAATATCCTGCCCCATGGTAAAAGGGAAATATTTAAAGGACTTGGCCCCACTTTTTGCAGAATATGCAGTCAGATTTGGATTTGGGGCTGAGAAGTGTAAATTCATAATGTAAAGTAAAATGGAGTCACTATGCCAAGGGGTTTTAACATAGAGCTAGAAGGCCATTAAGATGGTGGACCTTACGTAGTTTCTCTTCCGGTGGAAGTATGAACTTTAGAACTAAGCCAAATCACAGATACACCAAGGACTCTGCAAGAACACCTGCCACTTGTCACAATAATGAACTTTTACTTCCCTCTAGTGATACCCCCTGGTGGTTCAGTGGTAAAGAACCCACCTGCCAATGTAGGAGAGGTAAGTTCGATCCCTGGGTGGGGAAATGGCAACCCACTCCAGTATTCATGCCTGGGAAATCCATGGACACAGGGGCTTGATGGGCTACAGTCCATGGGGCCACAAAAGAACTGGACATAATTTAGGGTCTAAACAACAAGTGATAACCTATAGTACTCAATCCTGTTTAGCCAAGATTAGCTTCTCTCTCCAACTTCAATAAAAATTCTTTTTAGTGCAAATTTTCCTTCTTTGTCTCTAAAAGCCTCTGATTTTGCTCCTGAGCTGGGACACTGCCTGGGCTGCTACCAGAATCCATTTGCCCCAAATTGCCGTTTTTTGATTCAAAGCAGTCCATGGGGTCTCTAAGAGTCAGACATGACTAAGCGACTTTACTTTCACTTTTCACTTTCATGCACTGGAGAAGGAAATGGCAACCCACTCCTGTGTTCTTGCCTGGAGAATCCTAGGGACAGGGAGCCTGGTGGGCTGCTGTCTCTGGGGTCGCACACAGTCGGACACAACTGAAGCGACGCAGCCGCAGCAGCAGGAACACTTTTTTGCTTGTTTTTTCCCTCCTAAGTTTATTTAGGACAATAATTAACACTAATAGGCATACAATTTTATAATCCATTCAGTTGTTTACTATTCATCATTCGGCCTTAGGTTCGATTTTCTATACCCTTAACACTACATTGAACAGACTAAAATGATTATTTAATACATACATTTAGCCACAAATATGTACAAAAGTTCTAACTATATGCAGAGAAACATTTTTCCCTTTCTTTGTATCTTTGTCTCTCAATTCTGCTATCTGATTCACTGCCTTTCTCTCTCATTACTTGTCTCTCTGTGTGTCTCCATGAATGTGTGTGTTTCTAATATATGCATATTTAAGCATATATATACATACATATAGCTTCCCTGGTGACTCAGTTGGTAAAGAAGCCACTTTCAATGCAGGAGACTACCTGTAATGCAGGAGACTTGAGTTCTATCCCTGGGTCAGGAAGATCCCCTAGAGAAGAGAATGACTACCCACTCCAGTATTCCTGCCTGAGAAACCCCATGGACAAAGGAGCCTGGTGGGCTACAGTCTGTGGGGTTACAAAAGAGTTGGGCATGACTTAGTAACTAAACACAAACACACAAAATATATATACATACACATATATAATCAGAGTGAAAAATGTAAGGGAAACTAAACAACTACGTTTATTTTTACATAAATATACCAAGTGCATTAATTGAAATATATAATTTTATTGTTTTATATTTGTGTGTGTATTTTAAAATACATCTACATTTTAAGTGTCAGTCTAAGAAAAATGTTTTCTTAGTTTAGATTTCCTATTTAAAGTATTATTCTCTAGGAGCAAGGAAATGCATTTGTATATGATGTATCAAAATGATCTTTTTTATTCATTTTTAAATTGAGCTCCCTCCCTGCCACTGGAGATTTTTTTGAAACAGACACACATTAATTGCATGATGAATATAGCTCATCATGAGGTTTTTATTTTTGTTTATTTATTGAGGCCACACTGAGTAGCATGTGAGATATTAGTTCCCCAACTAGTGATCAAACCCATACCCTCTGCAGTGGAAGTGGGGTGTCTTAACCACTGGACCACCAGGGAAGTCCCTGCCCTCAGAGATTTTAATACAACTTCATGTCTTCACCTTTGAAGATGACTATTATAATTAGCAACTGTTTTAGTCTGTTCAAGTATACCAAATACCATAGCCTGGGTGGCTTATAAACAGCAAAAATGTATTTCTCAGTTGTGGAGGCTGTGTAGCCCACATCAGGGTGCTGGCAGATTCGCTGTCTGGTGAAGGCCCTCTTCCTAGTTCATAGGCAGCTCTTTTCTCTGTGATCTCATGTGGTGGAAGAGGAGATCTCTGGACTCTTCAGCTCCCTATAAAGGTACTAATTCCATTGCTCAGGACTCCACCCTCATGACCTAATAACCTCTCAAAGGCCTTGCATGCAGACACTCTCACTTGGATGATTTGGTTTCAAAATATGATTCTGGGGATCTGGCTGACACCAACAGTCAGGTCCAGAGCAGCACCTTTGACTAAATTATTGACTGTAGAGTGTCTTATCCTTCAGTTATACTTCACATGCACAAACACACAGGTGTACACACATAGTTAAATGTATAAACATATTCACCCCTTAAAAATGAAAAAAATTAAAACCTTATCTTTAGTCTTTTAATTCTAATCAACTGTGTTAATGAATTTGCAAGTTGTACTATCTACTTTTCTAATTAAAAACAAGAGCACAAACGTTAAATTTTACTATTGAATATAAGGAAAGCATGGTTACTAGCAGCTATAGTCAGTATGTTTGTCTGATAACAAAACATATTTATACAGATTTTGCTAAGAATAAAACAGGTTATGCAGAATTATGCAGTATTATCCAGAATAGTCCAATGCTTTCTGGAATGATACATAATACCTAAGATATGTATGTGTATTTTATTGTATCCTTTTTGCATTTAGTCACCATGCTGAAGTGATTGCTATAGAAAGATTTTATATTACTATGCAAGATATTGAAAAATGTCATTCCAGGAATGAATCCAAACTAATAAAGCTGGTTTTCCTTGTAGTTATATTTCTAATTTCTCAAAATGTGTCAGCTTCTGCCTCACTTTGAGCTCCAATTTTAGACTTTATGATCCTTCCTCAAATTAATTTTAACACTCACCTTACTCTTTCCCTGTATAAACATGACCAAATAATAATCATTTTGAGGGATATATTGGGTTCCTCTTTCAGTCGGTTTTATCTAAACTACATGTTCTACCTTGAATACAACTAGGATAAATCAAATGTTTGATTTGGATGTTGTAGGAAGTCAAAGTTCTGTTCAGACTTACCTGTATTTGTTCTGAATATGACTGCTTGCTTCACTTAATGATTAGTGTATAAACATATATGTAAATAAACATTCAACAGTATAATCTGTTTAAGATTCGAGGTTCAGTTCAGTTCAGTTCAGTTGCTCAGTCGTGTCCGACTCTTTGCGACCCCATGAATCGCAGCACGCCAGGCCTCCCTGTCCATCACCAACTCCCGCAGTTCACTCAGACTCACGTCCATCGAGTCAGTGATACCATCCAGCCATCTCATCCTCTGTCATCCCCTTCTCCTCCTGGCCCCAATCCCTCCCAGCATCAGGATCTTTTCCAATGAGTCAACTCTTCCCATAAGGTGGCCAAAGCACTGGAGTTTCAGTTTTAGCATCATTCCTTCCAAAGAAATCCCAGGGTTGATCTCCTTCAGAATGGACTGGTTGGATCTCCTTGCAGTCCAAGGGACTTTCAAGAGTCTTCTCCAACACCACAGTTCAAAAGCATCAATTCTTCGGCGCTCAGCCTTCTTCACAGTCCAACTCTCACATCCATACATGACCACAGGAAAAACCATAGCCTTGACTAGACGGACCTTAGTCGGAAAAGTAATGTCTTTGCTTTTGAATACACTATCTAGGTTAGTCATAACTTTTCTTCCAAGGAGTAAGCATCTTTTAATTTCATGGCTGCAGTCACCATCTGCAGTGATTTTGGAGCCCCCCAAAATAAAGTCTGACACTGTTTCCACTATTTCCCCATCTATCTCCCATGAAGTGATGGGACCAGATGCCATGATCTTAGTTTTCTGAATGTTGAGCTTTAAGCCAACTTTTTCACTCTCCTCTTTCGCTTTCATCAACAGGCTTTTTAGTTCCTCTTCAGTTTCTGCCATAAGGGTGGTGTCATCTGCATATCTGAGGTTATTGATATTTCTCCTGGCAATCTTGATTCCAGCTTGTGCTTCTTCCAGCCCAGTTTTCCACTATTTCCCCATCTATCTCCCATGAAGTGATGGGACCGGATGCCATGATCTTCGTTTTCTGAATGTTGAGCTTTAAGCCAATTTTTTTCACTCTCCTCTTTCACTTTCAAGAGGCTTTTCAGTTCCTCTTCACTTTCTGCCGTAAAGGTGATGTCATCAGCATATCTGAGGTTATTGATATTTCTTCCAGCAACCTTGATTCCAGCTTGTGTTTCTTCCAGTCCAGCATTTCTCATGATGTACTCTGCATAGAAGTTAAATAAGCAGGGTGACAATATACAGCCTTGACGTACTCTTTTCCTATTTGAAACCAATCTGTCGTTCCATGTCCAGTTCTAACTGTTAGTTCCTGACCGGCATACAAAACAGATTTTCATGACCCAGATAATCACGATGGTGTGATCACTCATCTAGAACCAGACATCTTGGAATGTGAAGTCAAGTGGACCTTAGAAAGCATCACTACGAACAAAGCTAGTGGAGGTGATGGAATTCCGGTTGAGCTGTTTCAAATCCTGAAAGATGATGCTGTGAAAGTGCTGCACTCAATACACCAGCACATTTGGAAAACGCAGCAGTGGCCACAGGACTGGAAAAGGTCACTTTTCATTCCAATCCCAAAGAAAGGCAATGCCAAAGAATGCTCAAACTACCACACAATTGCATTCATCTCACATGCTAGTAACGTAATGCTCAAAATTCTCCAAGCCAGGCTTCAGCAATACATGAACCGTGAACTTCCTGATGTTCAAGCTGGTTTTAGAAAAGGCAGAAGAACCAGAGATCAAATTGCCAACATCCACTGGATCATGGAAAAAGCAAAAGAGTTCCAGAAAAACATCTATGTCTGCTTTATTGACTATGCCAAAGCCTTTGACTGTGTGGATCCCAATAAACTGTGGAAAATTCTGAAAGATTTGAGGTTATCAGATGATAAAAAGTAAGGAATTGCAATAAGGTCATATCATAAAAGGACTTCCAGGGTGGCTCAATAGTGAAAAGTCTGCCTGCCAAATACAGATCCCCTGAAGAAGGGAAAGATCCCCTGGTGAAAGAAAAAACAACCCACTCCATTATACTTGCCTGGGAAATCTCATGGATAGAGAAGTGTAGCAGGCTACAGTTCATGGGGTCACAAGGAGTTAGATATGACTGAAAGACTGAGCACATACACCCACACACAATAATCATAAAGCATCTTGTTTTTCCTTTAGAAATACAAGTCAAGAGTTTATGTTTGCTTGATATTTATCCTGAAGTAGGTGGACTTTGATTGATATATCCAGTTACTTGCAAGTTGGTTTAATTCTTACAAGTCTACTATTCTAGCCCCTGTTTATGTGAATGTATAAATGTGTCCTAGAAATCACTACAGCTTTGCTATTCCTAAAAGTAATACATAGAAAGTTAAAAATATAAAAAATGTAAAAAAATTGAGCTTTTTCCCATGATCCTACTATACAGAAACACACACTAATGCTCTTTACATGCATAATGTATGCATTTTGGAAATATTAATTTTCAAAATGTCACTGTAAGGTATATTTTTCTACATTGTTATCATGCTTCCTCTATGTCATTAAATAATTTTTGAAATATATTTCCTTGATAGTCATTTTTATTATCATTATAACATTCATTCAAATATTTCTCTACTTTTTGACATTTACATTAGTTCTACTTTCCTATTATTATGCATAATTCTGGGAAGAACACCTTCATCAGCCATTAAAATTGGAATATAATTCTAATAATTCCTTAATGATAAAATTAGAGAATTTGAATGATGTGGAGAAAAAATAAGCTAGCATTTCATCATTTTTTAAGCTAAAATGTCAGTTGGCTTTCCAGAAAGATTGCACTAATATGCACTTCTGTACATAGTGTTTGAGAAAATTTTCTGCACCCTCAAAACATTATGTAATTTGGATCACTACTTTGATTTCTTCTGTATACAAATTTCCACCGTCTCTGGTGTATTCATTCTATTTCATTTTTGAGTGCATAGCTAAAAACAGAACATGAGATTACACAGGAAGATTTTTATAAAGCTTTGGTTTGACAACTGAAACTCATATTTGCAGCTCACTTTGAATATTCTGACAATGTACCTGAAATAATTAAGAATCGTTCATACTAAATTAACCAATACACTATTGTAAAGTAAAAAAATAATAATAATAATTTTTAAAAAATAAAAATAAATTACTTACCTGTGATAACATGGGGAGCTATATCGTAGCATACAAAATGTCTCATATTTTTAAAGACATTTCACCATTATCCTATGTTCATTTTGTGATATCTCTGTATGGTCAATTCTGAGAGTAAATCTATTATAGACTGATGTCACTCAGTTTTTGTATTGTTGAGGCAGAGTTATAATGATTTCTAGCAAACACAGGTAAGTCTTTGGATTTCAGTTCAGTTCAATTCAGTCGCTCAGTCATGTCCGACTCTTTGCGACCCCATGAATCGCAGCACGCCAGGCCTCCCTGTCCATCACCAACTCCTGCAGTTCACTCAGATTCACGTCCATCGAGTCAGTGATGCCATCCAGCCATCTCATCCTCTGTTCATGTTAAACTTGTCTAATCTCTTACTTACAGTTGATTGAACTTCTGCTCTCCTGCATATCACAGCCCTCCTGCTGAACATAGCATCTGACAGACGGCCCAGTAGGACAATGTATACATAACTCTAGCACAGTTAAATTTTAATGTCCTGGTACAGTTTGGTAGCACGAGTATGATGAATCTGCTCTACTCTTTGTGCAAAGAAACACTACAATACATGATGTATCAGAATAGGCAGCTGGTTCAGATAAAAGAACTTTGCAAGGAAACTTCCCAGCAAGAGAAAGATCTCCCCTACTGGCCTCATCAAACCACATTTAAGGCTCCCTATCTGCCAACACTCTTTGAAAATGACATTTGAAAGGAAGTCGTTTTACAGGAAGAGCACGTATGACTGCATTTTCATACATCAATCAGTTGGCTACTGGAGAGACAAAATATCCTGACTTAATGTTCACCTTTCCTCTCTTCCTCTCCCTGTATTTTGTGTTGAGAGGGGCAGCACAGAGATGCAGGAGTGCAGCCAAAATCTAAATCTGCAAACAGAAGGGGACTTTGGAGGCTGCTTAAAGCAAAGACATTTAGGGATTGGGGGTACCTGCCCTGACTGCCGACTAATCACTGATGGCTGAAGAAAAATATGTCAATACTAGTCAGACCTGTTTTGTAAGCCAATAGTGTCAGAAGATCTAATACAGACATTGAGGCCTTGAAAAAGAAACAATATCAACCCTCCATTCAATTAATTTCAAAAAAGTTTTTAAAAAGAAAAATAACCTTCACAATAAAATCTACTTTGTTAGTATTAAGAAAAAAAGTGTATCTACCTGAAAATAGAGAACTCAAATTTCTCCTGAGTTGTCTAGAATAATCCCCAGAAGAGGTAACAGATAAAATAATGTTGAGGATGAGGACTACAGATCAAAAGAACTTGAGTTGATGGAGCATTTTTAGTGGGATTTCTTAGCCACATGCAAAAATCTGAGGAGTGAAATCATGCTTATGGAATTGCATTTTAAAGGCTGGAATAAAAAATACTTATATGGGAATATTATGAGTCTGAGAGTGTGATCTTGGAATTTGGTGATGGGGCGTTTTATACTAAATGATATCTATAGCATCTATTGAATGAGGTAAATCATGAAAATATTCGGTGGGAGTATAAGTTTCTAAGCCCCAAATACTTGAATACAACTTTGAGCAAAATGTCAACTGAGATCATAGGCAACAAGTCATAATAGGAAAATGTGAAAGAAAAAAACAGACTGTCAATTTCAATTATTTTGAAACTGCATAATATTGGCCTAGTTATATTGTTATAAATTGATTATTTTTGTTGTTTTTATATATATACTTATTATTTGTCTAATTTATTTATATATTTTCCTAGTATTTGAGGAATGTTTGCAAATCAGATACCACAAGAACCAAATGAAAGAGAGAAAGAGAGAGAAGATGGGGTGCTAGCCAGATGGGTGAAGAGTTTTAAAGCTGTATTTGTTCATAGTGCAGAGTTTGTTCACTGTTATTACACAGTTTCTTATTTTTATTTTCTCCATGAACCAGTAGCAATGGTCTCTGTGTGTCTCTGTCAGAACTCCAGGTTTATCTGTAAGTAAAGATATTCTACCCAGAGCATCAGCACTCTTTTTAATTCTTGTGAAATTAAATCCAGAGGTCATTAGACTGAAGTGGCTCTAATGTCCTGTCAGTCAACATAAGCAACCAAAATCTAAGATTGTAAACGCCTTCAGGTTACAAAATCAAAATTCTCATCATAGCCAATCACAAACAGCCAGCCAGTCTGAGCCAATCAAACTATTCCCTTTCATTGCTTCCTCATGTTCTCTATCAAAGTCTTTCCTTTAACTCCTGTGAGCGGAATGCTCCTAACCACTTCCATTTTAGTGCTGCCCAACTTCAGTTTACTTTTGCTCAAATAAACTTAAAATTATTAATATACCTCAGTTTATGTTTTAACATGGGGCTTCCCTGGTGGCTCAGCCAGTAAAGAATGCCTGCAATGTAGGAGACTGCCTGTGATGCAGGAAACCTGGACTTGATCCCAGGGTCATAAAGATCCTCTGGAGAAGGAAATGGCAACCCACTCTAGTATTGTTGCCTGGGAAATCCCATAAACAGAGGAGCCTGGCAGGCTACAGTCCATGGGGTCACAAAGAGTCAGACATGACTGAGCAACTAATACATACATGTTTTAATATTGAAACATAGACTTTCAATTCTGAGTTGACTTTATGTCCACTTTATAACTTACATATCATATCACCCTCATCAGCTCATCTTTCATATTATATCCAGCTTCTTTACTTGCAGTGTCCACAGACAGAAACTATCTGGTTTTTCAAGAGTACTAACTACACAGTACAAACGTAGATTGACCTCATATCATGACCACTTAAAAATTCTGACCTCGTATTTTGTCTAGTTGTGCCCTATTAATGACATTCCCAGAGAATATTTGTCTTGGGACTTTTATCATCTGAAGTAGTTAAAATTTTATTTCTAAAGGGCAGATAACCTGCCCATAATTATTCAACTGTTCATTATGCTTTACACAACTATGTATGGTTGTAGAAATGTGGCTTTTTACCTCTACTGGAAAATATCTCCAGTGGTCCTTTTTTTGATTGTTTTTTTATGAGGGGTTGCCTTTATTCATTTTTGCTTTAGTTGTTATAAAATATTTCTCATCAAAATACAGCTAGAACTTGGAAAAAGCTAGGCCTTGTATAAAGAAAATTAAGTAAGCTTACTGATGGCATACCTGGGAGATTTTTCATGTATCCATGAAATGGCTGAACCTTTAAAGTTCCATCTAGTGTCCAATTCCACTTTCCTATAAAAAGGCATATGTTGAGTTTCAATCACTGGTGTTTTAAGAAAAATTATAAAATGATGCCATTATATATTTCACATATCACAAATGAGAGTTGGTGGTTGAGTAGGGGAAATGAGTTTCTGAAAACCTTTAGAACCTAACCTAAATCCTAGACATGAATCTTAAGTTCTCTGAATCTCAAATTTGTTATTCATGAAATGAAGATTGTATTTCTGAACCATGGTTATTATAAGAATATGCTGCTGTCTGAAAATTTTTCATAACTAATTAAGAATTTGTAATCTTACAGATATAAAAAATATGATGGTGATGATGACATAAGGCTAAGTAGAGCATTTATTTGACTATGTATATCTATATATCTATATCTATATATGTATATATATCACTAATCCATGCTTGAGAATTACATCAAAAGAAAATTATCATCCATGTGGTTCGGTTTCTCCTCTCCAGCAGTCTTGAATTGCTGGAGAATTGAATTTAGTGCTGTGTATGGTGTAGTCTATTCAGTTATGGTGCAGAATATTCATTGGAAGGACTGATGCTGAAGCTGAAACTACAATACTTTGGCCACCTGTTGCGAAGAGCTGACTCATTTGAAAAGATCCTGATGCTGGGAAAGATTGAAGGCGGGAGAAGGGGACAACAGAAGATGAGATGGTTGGATGACATTACCGACTCAACGGACATGAGTTTGAGTAAGCTCCAGAAGTTGGTGATGGACAGGGAAGTCTGGGGTGCTGTAGTCCATGGTGTCGCAAAGAGTCAGACATGATTGAGTGACTGAACTGAACTGAACTGATGGTGCAGTTTAAATAGCATATAAAAATACTTGCTAATTATTATTCTCTAGTAACAGCTTTATTTAAAAGAATATTGAAATGAGCCTTCTGAAGAGAAAGGGATTAAAGTGAGTAATTTTGGAATGTGGACATTGGGAAAAGAATGCAGGCTTTGAATACAGCTGACCTGGGATGGAATCTCTAGTATCCACTTCATGGTTTGTTTTCTTACAGCCAACTACTTTTTCTTCCTAAAATTCAGTTTCCTCATCTTTTGTGAAATGATTTTTTAAAGGACCAATTTTAGTATCTCATGGAGTTGGTATGAACATATTATAGATAAATAAACCTCACATTTATCTCTTCATTTTGAGTCCCTGCCTTGATCCAGTCTGGGTCGGGAGATCCCCGGGAGTAGGAAATGGCAACCCACTCTGTATTCTTGCTTGAAAAATTCCATAGACAGAGGAGTATGGTGGGCTACCATCCATGGGGTCACAAAGAGTCAGACACGACTGAGCAACTAAGCAGGCACGCATCCCAGTTAAAGCAACCTTAGTTCTCAAACAATATTGATATGAAGCTCAGGATATTGATTCCATGTCTCTCTGGTATTGTCATGCATTTATAACAAACATATGTTAGCCAGAATGCTCTTTATTTAATGCAAGAAACAGCCAGAAATTAAACTGTAACATGAATAATGCTACAAGTTTCAGAATATTTTCCTAAATAGGAGCTACACAGATTAATCAGATTCATGATAATCTGAATGTCATTATTATCCAGATTCAGCCAAGAAAACACATGAGCTCAAGAGTATCCAAAAGCAGTACATTTGAACTTGCACTGAATTTGCTTATATAGCTCTTAGAAATCCAAGCTGAGTAGTAGGAGGTGAGATATTCTTCATGTCTGTCTTCTAGAGAAGTCTTATTTTTCCTTCATACGCAAATTGTAAAGTAGAATCTGGTACAATCTCCACTTTGGGAGATTCTGTCAGAATTTCAGACCTACTTTCAGCACTTTGATTGAAGAAAGCTAGTGGAATGTTCAGCTAAAAGTAACTACCTAGATAAACAGAAGAGAACAAAGGTAATTTTTTAAAACAAATATCTGATCATTCAAGACTATTTTGCCATGTGGTAAATGCCAGTCCTTAAATGGATTAGATGAAGAAGGAGATGGATTTCAAATGTCTTCCTGAATGTTTAAGCAGAGATTTGCTTAATTTTGTTTGCATACTAAGCTCCTGTAATATGAATGTTCCTCTACTAACTAAAACGCTTGTAGTGGTATTACCATCACATTGCATCTTTTAATGAAAATCCGACTGCATAGTGAGAAAAAATTTAAAAAAAAAAGAAAAATGGAAATATTTGCTACATTGATAATAGTAGCCCGTAGAATCAAATGGGTTTAGTTCACAGGCTTGTTCTTAAATGCCTTAACCGTTCTGCCAGGGTTTGACTTTTTGCGTTTACTTTTCCTAGGCACCTTGCAGGAACAAGTATGTGCTGTCGTTCTCCAAACAGATTTCATGTCATCAATTAGGTTTCTACTTAAATTACTGCCCCATTCTAATCCTGCATTCTGAGAAGATTATAGGCCACTTTGACAGGGGATTTAGGAATTCCAAAACTTTTTAGTAATACATTTAGAGACAATTTGAGTTACTCCCAACAGATGGCTAATTACATCTATTGTGTGGTGATTTAGCTCTCAAAGGCAATCTTATTACCCGGTTCTGGTTTGGAGAGAGGACAGCTCACTGTTTCCATGATGCTATACTAAATTTGGAAGAATCATTAGACTCCCTCATTAGGAAGATGGAAGAACTTACTTTGATAGAGTTAGTTGGTAAATCGCTTATGAAAAGACTTTAACAAACTCTAATTCTGGGACTAAATATACAAATCAACTTGCATATGTTTGCATGGACTGGGAAGGGTACCTTTTATTTAGAATGAAGTTAAATAAATAATGTACCCAATATTTTATTTGTCAAGGTAAAATAGATACATTCGATAACAAAGTTATGGAGGATGTGATAATATTTTAGAAGGAAATACCATGTAACCAAGAAGAGGGAGACAAACAGAGAGAGAAAGAAATCATGATGGGGAGGAGATGGAGGAGAGAGAAGGAGAAAATAAAAGGAAGAATGGAGTGATAGAGAAGCAATTATATCTAAGAATTATCTTATTTTAAAACACATCTGAAGAAAATATGGGGAAACTATTATCGCTCAATTCCAGAAGTTCATAAAAGTCTGAAAAAAATTTTTATCTTTCCATGCATTTTGCTTTTTTTCAAACTAGAAGATTGTTGATGCTCTTCTATTGAAAAGGAATAATTTATAAATCTACTCAATCTGCCACACTATTTACTTTCCTTGCTGGTTAAACTTCAGTCCTTTCTAGCATTAAGAGGACAATCTGAAGTTCAGTTTGGGAAACTACACTTGAAATACTTATTTACTATTTACCAAAAAAAAAAAAAAGTCTTAATGACAGAGATAACCATGATGGTGTGGTCACTTACCTAAAATCAAACATCCTAGAGTGTGAAGTGAAATGGACCTTAGGAAGCATTACTATAAACAAAGCTAGTAGAGGTGATGGAATTCCAGCTGAGCTATTTTAAGTACTAAAATGTGACGCTGTTAAAGTGCTGCACTCAGTGTGTCAGCAAATTTGGAAAACTCAGCAGTGGCCACAGGACTTGAAAAGGTCAGTTTTCATTCCTATTCCAAAGAAAGACAGTGCCAAAGAATGCTCAAGCTACTGCACAATTGTACTCATTTCACATGCTAGCAAAGTGATGATCAAAATCCTTCAAGCTAGACTTCAACTGTACATGAACCGAGGACTTCCAGATGTACAAGGTTGGTTTAGAAAAGGGCAATGAATCAGAGATCAAATTGCCAACATTCACTGGATCATAGAGGAAGCAAGGAAATTCCAGAAAAACATCTACTTCTGCTTCATTGATTATGCTAAAGGCTCTGACTGTGAATCACAACAAACTGTAGAAAATTCTTAAAGAGATAGGAATACCAGACCATGTTACCTGCCTCATGAGAAATTTGTATGTGAGTCAAGAAGCAGCACTTAGAACCTGTCATAGATCAACTGACTGGTTCCAAATTGAGAAAGGAGTATGTCAAGACTGTATACTGTCACCCTGCTGTCACCCTGATTCCTTAATACATCATGTGAAATGCCAGATTGGATGAGGCACAAGCTGGAATCAAGATAGCTGTGAGAAATTCAATAACCTCAGATATGTAGATAGGCACTACCCTTATGGCACAAAGACAAGAGGAACTAAAGAGCCTCTTGATGAAAGCGAAAGAGGAGAGTGAAAAAGTTGGCTTAAAATTCAGCATTCTGGTCCCATCACTTTATGGCAAATAGATGTGGAAAAAAATAGAAACAGTGATACACTTTATTTTCTTGGGCTTCAGAATCACTGTGGACATTGACTGCAGCCATGAAATTAAAAGATATCTGCTCCTTGAAAGAAAAGTTATGACAAACCTAGACAGTGTATTAAAAAGCAGAGAAAAAGTGACTTCCTAGCAAAGGTCCCTTTTGTCAAAGCTATATTTTTTCCAGTAGGCATGTACAGATGTGAGGGTTGGACCATAGAGAAGGCTGAGTGCCAAAGATTTGATGTTTCAAACTGTGATGTTGGTGAAGACTCTTGGGAGTCCCTTGGACAGCAAGGAGATTAAACAAGTCAATCCTAAAGGAAATCAGTCTTGAATGTTCATTGGGAGAACTGATGCTGAAGTTAAAGCTCCAGTACTTTGGCCAGCTGATGAGAAGAGCCAGCTCATTGGCAAGTATCCTTTTGCTGGGAAAGATTGAGTGCAGGAGGAGACGGTAGTGACAGAGGATGAGATGGTTAGATAGCATCATCAACTCAATGGACATGAGTTTGAGCATTCTCAGGGAGATAGTCAACAATGAAGATCACATTTATGATATCATGTCTCTGCAAGCACTTTATTATGCAGCTTACAATCATGAAGACACTCTATGTATTGTTATATTTATTTTTCAGATGAGGAAACTGAAATTCAAAGGATAGGTGATTCCTAAGGCCATATAACTTGTAGGTAGGAAAAAAAAAAAACAAGATTTAAATTCAGACCTGTCTACCTCCAGAACTTACAGTCTTTCAACTGTTTGGCTAATATTTCAATGTGAAACCCTTTGGGAAGATGTAATGTGTAAATGAACACAAGCTAATATATTGCTGAAATCAGGAGCATTTACCTTGTAATTTACCTTGTAATATCACTCACCTCAGAGAAGGCAATGGCACCCCACTACAGTACTCTTGCCTGGAAAATCCCATGGATGGAGGAGCATGGAAGGCTGCAGTCCATGGGGTCGCTGAGGGTCAGACACGACTGAGCGACTTCACTTTCACTTTTCACATTCACGCACTGGAGAAGGAAATGGCAACTCACTCCAGTGTTCTTGCCTGGAGAATCCCAGGGAAGGGGGAGCCTGGTGGGCTGCTGTCTATGGGGTCACATAGAGTTGGACACGACTGAAGTGACTTAGCAGTAGCAATATCACTCACCTAGAGCCAGACATCCTGGAATGTGAAGTCAAGTGGCCTTAGGAAGCAAAACTATGAACAAAGTTAGTGGAGGTGATGGAATTCCAGTTGAGCTATTTCAAATCCTGAAAGATGATGCTGTGAAAGTGCTGCACTCAATATACCAGCACATTTGGAAAACTTAGCAGTGGCCACAGGACTGGAAAAGGTCAGTTTTCATTCCAATCCCAAAGAAAGGCAATGCCAAAGAATGCTCAAACTACCGCACAATTGCACTCATCTCACACGCAAGTAATGCTCAAAATTCTCCAAGCCAGGCTTCAGCAATATGTGAACCGTGAACTTCCTGATGTTCAAGCTGGTTTTAGAAAAGGCAGAGGAACCAGAGATCAAATTGCCAACATCCGCTGGATCATGGAAAAAGCAAGAGAGTTCCAGAAAAACATCTATGTCTGCTTTATTGACTATGCCAAAGCCTTTAACTGTGTGGATCACAAGAAACTGTGGAAAATTCTCAAAGAGATGGGAGTGCCAGACCACCTGACCTGCCTCTTGAGAAATCTGTATGCAGGTCAGGAAGCAACAGTTAGAACTGGACATGGAAGAACAGACTGATTCCAAATAGGAAAAGGTGTATGTCAAGGCTGTATATTGTCACCCTGTTTATTTAACTTCTATGCAGAATACATCATGAGAAACACTAGACTGGATGTAGCACAAGCTGGAATCAAGATTGGCGGAGAAATGTTAATAACCTCAGATATGCAGATGACACCACCCTTATGGCAGAAAGTGAAGAAGAACTAAAGAGCCTCTTGATGAAAGTTAAAAAGGGGAATGAAAAATTTGGCTTAAAGCTCAACATTCAGAAAACAAAATTGGCATCTGGTCTCATCACTTCATGGCAAATAGATGTGAAAACTGTGGCTGATTTTTATTCTTTTGGGCTCCAAAGTCACTCCAGATGGTGACTTTAGCCATAAAATTAAAAGATGCTTGCTCCTTGGAAGGAAAGTTATGACCAACCAAGAAAGAATAAAAAGCACAGACATTACTTTGCCAACAAACATCAGTCTAGTCAAGGCTATGGTTTTTTCAGTAGTCATGTATGGATGTGAGAGTTGGACTATAAAGAAAGCTGAGCACTGAAAAATTGATGCTTTTGAACTGTGGTGGTGGAGAAGACTCTTGAGAGTCACTTGGGCTTCAAGGAGATCCAACCAGTCCATCCTAAAGATCAGTCTTGTGTGTTCACTGGAAGGACTGATGTTGAAGCTGAAACTCCAATGCTTTGGCCACCTATTGCGAAGTGCTGACTCATTTGAAAAGACCCTGATGCTGGGAAAGATTGAGGGCAGGAGGAGAAGGGGATGACGAAGGATGAGATGGTTGAATGGCATCACTGACATAACGGACATGAGTTTGGTTAAACTCGGAGAGTTGGCGATGGACAGGGAGGCCTGGCTTGCTGTGGTCTATAGAGTCACAAACAGTCAGACACGATGGAGCAACTGAACTGAACCTCGTAATATTATTTATTTATTCTTTGTTATATCCCTTAAAGTGTTATATGATTTTTGTCAGACATTTTAAATATTTTCTCATTTTCACTTTCACATTTTATATTTAAAAATGTGTTTCTCTAAATTAATTCCTCCCTACTCACAGTACACTTCAATTTATTAGAGACAAATTTTTTATTGTATTTTTGTAACAATTTGAGATAACCACCCTGAATCACTGCAGATGGTGAAAGTTGGCTGTGAAGAAAGCTGAGCGCTGAAGAATTGATGCTTTTGAACTGTGGTGTTGGAAAAGACTCTTGAACGTCCCTTGGACTGCAAGGAGATCCAATCAGTCCATTCTGAAGGAGATCAACCCTAAGATTTCTTTGGAAGGAATGATGCTAAAGCTGAAACTCCAGTACTTTGGCCACCTTATGCGAATAGTTGACTCATTTGAAAAGACTCTGATGCTAGGAGGGATTGGGGGCAGGAGGAGGAGGGAACGGCAGAGGATGAGATGGCTGAATGGCATCACCAACTCGATGGACATGAGTTTGGGTGAACTCTGGGAGTTGATGATGGACAGGGAGGCCTGGCATGCTGCAATTCATGAGGTCACAAAGAGTTGGACATGACTTAGCAACTGAACTGAACTGAACTGAACCCACAATATATCATCAATTTATTTTTTCAGACTTGTTTTGAAATTATCCCCCAAACTCAAAGTCATGAATCTTGTGACTTTACTTATGTGTGCGTGCATGCTAAATCTCTTCAGTCATGTCTAACTCTTTACAATCTTATGGACTATAGCCTAACAGGTTCCTCTGTCCATGAGATTCTCCAGGAAAGAATACTTGAGTAGGTTGTCACTCCCTCCTCCACGGTGTCTTTCCATCCCAGGGATTGCACTTGTGACTCTTGCTTTGCAGGTGGATTCTTTATCTCTGAGCCACTGGGGAAGCCTGACCTTAGTTATATGTGAATTGAAATCATATGTCAACATAATATATATTCTGAAACAATATTATTGGTTCTAAAAGTTATAAATTCAACTATTCTTTCTGAAATCCTATAAGGATCAGTTAGGTAGATTCTATTTTCAAAGAGAAATGATATTTTTCTCTCAATATGCAACCTGTACATATCTATGCACCAAACTATCACACTGCTAATAAGATACAGAAGTTGAATGGTTCTATGAAGAGCTACAAGACCTTTTAGAACTAACACCCAAAAAAGATGTCCTTTTCATTACAGGGGACTGGAATGCAAAACATGAAGTCAAAAAACACCTGGAATAACAGGCAAATTTTGCCTTGGAATACAGAATGAATCAGGGCAAAGATTAATAGAGTTTTGCCAACAAAATGCACTGGTCATAGCAAACACCCTCTTCCAACAGCACGAGAGAAGACTCTACACATGGACATCATCAGATGGGCAGCACTGAAATCACTGATTATATTCTTTGTAGCCAAAGATGGAGAAGCTCTATACAGTCAACAAAAACAAGACCAGGAGCTGACTGTGGCTCAGATCCAGAACTCCTTGTTACCAAATTCAGACTTAAATTGAAGAAAGTAGGGAAAACCACTAGACCATTCAGGTATGACCTAAATCAAATCCCTTATGATTATATAGTGGAAGTGAGAAATAGATTTAAGGGCCTAGATCTGATAGATAGAGTGCTTGATGAACTATGGAATGAGGTTCACGACATGGTACAGGAGACAGGGATCAAGACCATCCCCATGGAAACGGAAAAAAAAAAATGGCTGTCTGAGGAGGCCTTACAAACAGCTGTGAAAAGAAGAGAGGCGAAAAGCAAAGGATAAAAGGAAAGATATAAGCATTTGACTGCAGAGTTCCAAAGAATAGGAAGAAGAGATTAAAAAAAAAGCCTTCTTCAGCGATAAATGCAAAGAAATAGAAGACAAGAACAGAATGGGAAAGACTAGAGATCTCTTCAAGAAAATTAGAGATACCAAGAGAACATTTCATGCAAGGATGGGCTCGATAAAGGACAGAAATGGTCTGGACCTAACAGAAGCAGAAGATATTAAGAAGAGGTGGCAAGAATACACGGAAGAACTGTACAAAAAAGATCTTCATGACCCAGATAATCATGATGATGTGATGACTAATCTAGAGCCAGACATCTTGGAATGTGAAGTCAAGTGGGCCTTAGAAAGCATCACTACGAACAAAGCTAGTGGAGGTGATGGAATTCCAGTTGAGCTGTTTCAAATCCTGAAAGATGATGCTGTGAAAGTGCTACACTCAATATGCCAGCACATTGGAAAACTCAGCAGTGGCCATAGGACTGGAAAAGGTCACTTTTCATTCCAATCCCAAAGAAAGGCAATGCCAAAGAATGCTCAAACTACCACACAATTGCACTCATCTCACATGCTAGTAAGGTAGTGCTCAAAATTCTCCAAACCAGACTTCAGCAATATGTGAACCATGAACTCCCTGATGTTCAAGCTGGTTTTACAAAAGGCAGAGGAACCAGAGATCAAATTGCCAACATCCACTGGATCATGGAAAAAGCAAGAGAGTTCTAGAAAAAAACATCTATTTCTGCTTTATTGACTATGCCAAAGCCTTTAACTGTGTGGATCACAAGAAACTGTGGAAAATTCTGAAAGAGATGGGAATACCAGACCACCTAACCCGCCTCTTGAGAAACCTGTATGCAGGTCAGGAAGCAACAGTTAGAACTGGACATGGGACAACAGACTAGTTCCAAATAGGAAAAGGAGTACATCAAGGCTGTATATTGTCACCCTCCTTATTTCACTTCTATGCAGAGTACATCATGAGAAATGCTGGGCTGGAAGAAGCACAAGCTGGAATCAAGATTGCCGGGAGAAATATCAAGAACCTCAGATATGCAGATGACATCACCCTTATGGCAGAAAGTGAAGAGGAACCAAAAAGCCTCTTGATGAAAGTGAAAGAGGAGAGTGAAATGGTTGGCTTAAAGCCAGGAAATGAAGATCATGGCACCTGGTCCCATCACTTCATGGGAAATAGATGGGGAAACAGTAGAAACAGTGTCAGACTTTATTTTGGGGGGCTCCAAAATCACTGCAGATGGTGACTGCAGCCATGAAATTAAAAGATGTTTACTCCTTGGAAGAAAAGTTATGACCAACTTAGATAGCATATTCAAAAGCAGAGACATTACTTTGCCGACTAAGGTCCGTCTAGTCAAGGCTATAGTTTTTCCTGTAGTCATGCATGGATGTGAGAGTTGGACTGTGAAGAAGGCTGAGCGCCAAAGAATTGATGCTTTTGAACTGTAGTGTTGGTAAGACTCTTGAGAGTCCCTTGGACTGCAAGGAGATCCATCCAGTCCATTCTGAAGATCAGCCCTGGGATTTCTTTGGGAGGAATGATGCTAAAGCTGAAACTCCAGTACTTTGGCCACCTCATGCAAAGAGTTGACTCATTGGGAAAGTCTCATGCTGGGAGGGATTGGGGGCAGGAGGAGGAGGGGACAACAGAGGGTGAGATGGCTGGATGGCATCACCAACTCGATGGACGTGAGTCTGAGTGAACTCTCTGAGCTGGTGATGGATAGCGAGGCCTGGCATGCTGCCATTCATGGGGTCGCAACGAGTTGGACACGACTGAGCGACTGAACTGAACTGAAACTATTTTCCAAGTGATTCTTGTTGAGAACTCATGGGAAAGAATACTTCAATAATCACAGTCCATTTCCTTTTGCTAAAAAAGATAATTATGTTACTGTGTGTAAAGAGATGACTTCTCTCAGGGTATTAGTTATTCCTGGGCAGAAAGTTAGTCATTGTAGAAACTGTGTTAAGTGTCTGAGATCAACAGGGAATACTTCAAAGCAACTTTTTTCTGCAAATAACCTACTTTGACTTCCTATAACAAGTTGAGTTTGTGATGGCTGATGGCAGGGATGAAACTAATCTGGGAGATTTTCAGATATTAAAACTAAACTTTTGGGCTCAGAGACATTGCATAATCTATATTTCTTCCATAAAATTTTCTTATTTTTATCTCCAAAATATAAAGCAAAAATGAAATGAGTCTTTATTATTTGTCTTCAAGTGGGTCAGAAAAAAGTCTACATATTGAGTAGACTTGGGAGAAGTAACATTAAAAACAATTTGTTGCTAATACACATATGATATTCAAATTTTTTTCATTTAAAAGTGGCAGAAAACCAATGCTGATACACCATGCAAAAAACAAAGAAAAATATTATTACTATACATGATAGTCTGAGGTTAGTTTGACTGCAAAGGAGATTCTTTCTAGGGAGACAAACAGCGTCATTTAGGACTCCATATTCCACTGTTGGTAAGGATTCCTACTTGAGATAGTAATAAGGGCAACCAGCAATCTAGGCTTACAAACTCTCTGCTTTAGAAACACTATACTAACAGGATTGCATTTTCCAAAAACCTCAGCCCTCACAAAAAGAATCAAGAATTTCTCTGACAAGTCCATCTCAAGATCACAGGTCACATTCCACCCCATAAACAAACTACAATGGTGAGATACAGTGGTAAGATGCAGAGAACACTCCACATGGCTAAACATAATGGCAGAACCATTATGAGTGTGATTATGAATGAGTGCTCAGTCATGTCCAACTCTTTGCAGCTTCATGGACTGTAGCCCACCAGGCTCCTCTGCCCATGGAATTTCCTGGTGAGAATACTGGAGTGGGGTGCCATTTACAACTCCAATGAATGTGATTAATGCCCTTATAAAACAGACCTCAGAAATTTCCCTACTTCCCTTCCCCAATGTAAGGATATAGAGAGGAGATGGCCTCCATGAACCAGGAAGTGAATTCTCTTTCAAACCTGCCAGAAACTTGGGCTTTGATTTCCAGCCTCTAGAACTGAGTGAAACAAATATCTCTTATGTACAAATCACCTAGTCTATGGTATGCTGTGTTTTCTGTCACTTTTAAATGAATATTTTCTGAATACCATATATGTATTAGTAACAGTTACTCATTCCAAGTCTATTCAGTATGAAATATATAATGTAGATTTTTTTTTGACACACTTAAATGTACACATAACCCAGATGGACAAAGACTCAAGTTATTTAAATATTGAGTTATAAACATAGACTACAAATCATGAGTGTTTACTTGTGTCATAAATATGATTTTAAATAAATTATCTCATTTTACCATTTTCATAAAGTATTATCATAATTATTTTATACAGTAAATATGTAAATATATATTATATTATTTTAACCATTAAATATATAGTAAAATATATTTATATTAAAATAGATTTAATTTATAGTATAATATTATTATGACTATTCTTTATTATAGCTATTCTAGATGAAACAGAACACTGAAAGTTTAAATAATTTACTCTTAACCAATATTCGTATTGTTCATAACAAAATATGTCTTAAGATGTTTAATTATGATCTTGAGAAGCTATGTTAAAGAAACTCATACTGAAGTTTTTTCATGTCTTAATCAGTCTATTGGGCTTCCCTGATGTCTCAGCAGTAAAGAATCTGCCTGCAATGCAAGAGACTTGGGTTTAATCCCCGGATTGGGAAGATTCCCTGGAGGAAGACATGGCAAGCCCAGTCCAGTACTCCTGCTTAAAGAATCACATGGACAGAGGAGCCTGATAGGCTGTAGTCCATAGGGTTGCACAGAGTCAGCCACAACTGAAGCGACAAAGCAGCAGCAGCAGCAAGCAGGCTATTACTAAGATATAGAAGATGCATAAGAAGATATATATAACATATATATAAGAATATACCTATATGTTGATAAGAAACTTAAAAGGAAGAAATTATGACTCATGACCTAGACATAGGTTATGTACATCATGACTTTTTAAAATTTTTTGACATTCAGTGAAACCTGTGAATAAGGGATCCGCTATCCATCAGAGAGAGGTGCCACACTGTCAAGTAATCTATTTTAACTTAGCATATTATATTTAGTTAAATATAACCAGTGGAATCCCTTAACTTTTTACCTATTGATTTTCAATTTAGAGAACATCAAAGAAAATGATGCAAGAAATACAAATTTATGCCAATAATGTACTCAAAATGTCACATTAGAAGTAAAAAAAGCTGAATATCAGTAGTAACTTTAGGGGTATCAGTGGCTAAGAAACATCTGAACCTTATTTGAAAGGAAATGTCAATGAAAATACCTTCACCAAATATGAGAGTATTCTCACTGTAATATTTGAGTAGACTTATAAGAGTCTTAAGATGAAAGGAGAGATAGATGGGGAAAAAAGTTAGAGGGTATTAATACATAAGCGATTTTCCATCCCTCCACCCATCCTTAATCCCTACTTGGCTCATCTATTCTGAGTTCTGAGTTTCAGAATTCAGTCAGTTGTTGCTTCTTTAGGAAAGTCTGTTCTTTTAACTCCTTTGCTGGTTCAAATATCTTACACTATAATTGGAAAATTCACTTATTTTTTCTCTTACAATTGTACACACAGTTTTGCAAGTATATAATTAATGTTTGTCTCATTTACTGAATAGTAAATTTCAGTCAGACCAAAGCTGCATTTTTATGTTGTTATTTTAATAGCATTTTTGCCCCCAGACAATGCCTGGCACAGAGAACATATGCAATAGATGACTAGTAAATGAATGACAAGACCCACTTTTCTCAAGTAGAAATATATTTGTGAGTGATTTCTCTTTTCTATACCAAAATAACACAAAATTTTCTGTCAGTTGGATAGGAAGCCAGGATTGATTGGAGTGAGGAGTTGAGAGAGAAGAGAAAAAGAGATAAAAAGAATTCAGACCAAAGATCTATTTATCACACATTAGGAATCCTATGCTTTGAATTTCTATTTTCCTTTTATTTTTCCCCTCAAATATATATAGAGAGCTAGGGAATGAACGGCCTTTTTCATCTCTGAATTTTCCAACAATTCTAAACAGAGAAGGCTCTTGAACATTTTCAAAATCCCTAGCAGCATTTGGAAAGAGTCAGTTGACATAAGAATTAGCCACTGAACATATGTTGCATTGGTAGGTAGTTATAGAATTAGGTTTTTGACTGAAATTACATTTTTCAAACTTCCTATAAGATTATTAAAGCCATTTTGGTTTGCATATTTTAAATCATAAAATCTGAAAAAAAGTTTTACTTTCTTAGTTTGCTATGCTTAGAAATGGTTGAAATATTTCAAAAGAGTATAATATCTATGTTCAATACATATATATGCATATGTTATATGTAAGTATGTATATCACATATACACATACACACAGATATGATTTTCATGTTATGATTAGTCTTAACAGATTTCAGTTCTGAATTGTTAACAATCTATTTGGTAATAATAATCTTTAATAGTAATAAAATAATCTTTTGGTAAGTCAAAAGATTGATTGTATAGAATACACCAAAATAGAAAAAGATTAAATAAAAATTATATATTAACTCAGCCATTAATTATGCTGATATATACAAATGATGATAAAATTTCACATCTGGGTCACTCTTGTTGAAAATGCATGAAAGACGAAACGAAGCATATAGATGCATGCCAGAAGAAAATGCTTTTCCAACAGAAAAGAAGTTTGCTTGTTAAGAGACAATTAAAAAAAAATAGGATCAGCAGTTACCACCTTATATGAATAAGGTATGATATTTATAGCTGGGCATTCAGCCTTTAGATTTCCATAAAAGTTTTAAAAATGCATTGAAAATATGAGGGATCATCTTCAACACAAACTCTATCCATCAGTAATTTACAGTCCATTTAACTCTTATTCATGTTTAAATATCCCTGTGGAAAGTTTAAATATATTCAGTGTTTCTCATTATAGTAGAAGTATATTAGAAGTTTTAAGTTTTTTTTTCCCCCGTTACTATCTATTTGTGTATGTGAGAGGCTGTAAGTGTCTTTCCTTAGAAGCTGTAGGTGGATTTCTAGAACTACCATTTATCAACAAGAATCACGGTAACATACAATAAGTGATGAGTATTCATTATGACCCGACAGTTCTAACATGGTACTTTTAAAAATATGATTTATTTATTGATGTAATGTTTTTCTCCAAAAGCTTGCTTTCATTATGTTATCATGAAAATCTCAAACATTCACATGACAATGACTGATCAGAATAACTACAAATGCTAAAATATTGTTATGGAGTGAAACTCTTTGAAATATTAATTTTTATCAATATTAATACAAATAAATCTTTAAATTGTGTATGTATTGACTTCCAATTTTTTTTCTATGTTCAACCTGAGATCAGTTACAAAACAGAGGGGAGTGCACAGCAGACCATGCAAAGATTAAAGGGGGAGGTTGCTTCAGCAACTGTCACATTTGATTAGTCCTATTTAGCTTTCTGTCCTGTGGTTACAGTCATCCTTCCATATCCCAGAGATTTGATTCCAAGAACCTTAGGATACCAAAATCTACAGATACTCAGGTCTTTTATGTAAAATGATAACATAAGCATCATGTGTATTCAGTTGCTCAGTTCAGTTCAGTCGCTCAGTCGTGTCCGACTCTTTGCGACCCATGAATCACAGCACGCCAGGCCTCCCTGTCCATCACCAACTCCCAGAGTTCACTCAGACTCACGTCCATTGAGTCCGTGATGCCATCCAGCCATCTCATCCTCGGTCATCCCCTTCTCCTCCTGCCCCCAATCCCTCCCAGCATCAGGGTCTTTTCCAATGAGTCAACTCTTCGCATGAGGTGGCCAAAGTACTGGAGCTTCAGTTTTAGCATCTTTCCTTCCAAAGAAATCCCAGGGTTGATCTCCTTCAGAATGGACTGGTTGGATCTCCTTGCAGTCCAAGGGACTCTCAAGAGTCTTCTCCAACACCACAGTTCAAAAGCATCAATTCTTCGGCGCTCAGCCTTCTTCACAGTCCAACTCTCATATCCATACATGACCACAGGAAAAACCATAGCCTTGACTAGACGGACCTTAGTCAGCAAAGTAATGTATCTGCTTTTGAATATGCTATCTAGGTTGGTCATAACTTTTCTTCCAAGGAGTAAGCGTCTTTTAATTTCATGCGTGTCCAACTCTTTGCAACCCAATAGACTGTATAGTCTGCCAGGCTCTTCTGTCGATGGAATTCTCCAGGCAAAAGTACTGGAGTGGGCCGCTATTTCCTACTCTAGGGGATCTTCCCCACCCAGGGACGGAACCTGTGTTTCTTCTTTCTCCAGCACTGGTAGGCGGATTCTTGAAATCATCTCTAGATTACTTATAATATATAATATTAATACAAGGCAAATGCTGTGTAAGTAATTGCTGGAGGATGGTAGATTCAAATTTTGCCATCCATTTCAAACTGGAATTTTCTGGAATTTTTAAAAAGTATTTTCATTTTCACTATATTGATTCTTCCGATCCACGAACATGGTATGTTTCTCCATCTATTAGTGTCCTCTTTGATTTCTTTCATCAGTTTTATAATTTTCTATATATAGGTCTTTAGTTTCTTTAGGTAGGTATATTCCTAAGTATTTTATTCTTTTCATTGCAATGGTGAATGGAATTGATTCCTTAATTTCTTTTTCTACTTTCTCATTATTAGTGTATAGGAACGCAAGGGATTTCTGTGTATTGATTTTATATCCTACAACTTTACTATATTCATTGATTAGCTCTAGTAATTTTTTGGTGGAGTCTTTCGGGTTTTCTATGTAGAGGATCATGTCATCTGCAAACAGTGAGAGCTTGACTTCTTCTTTTCCAATCTGGATTCCTTTTATTTCTTTTTCTGCTCTGATTGCTGTGGCCAAAACTTCCAGAACTATGTTGAATAGTAGCAGTGAAAGTGGGCACCCTTGTCTTGTTCCCGACTTTAGGGGAAATGCTTTCAATTTTTCACCATTGAGGAGAATGTTTGCTGTGGGTTTGTCATATCGGGATTGGGAGTTCATGTACACTCGTGGCTGATTCATGTCGATGTGTAGCAAAACGAATACAGTATTGTAAAGCAAAACAAACTAAAAAAAAAAGTCAAAAAGCAATATAAAAAAAAAAGTATTTTCAATCCTTGGTTGAATCCATGGGTGCGGAATCTGTGGATTTGGAAGGTTGACTCTACTTCATTTGAGAAATGTGAGTGATCTTTTTTTTGTGTGTGTAAATACAAGGCCTTCACTAACTCTGGAATTATTTAAGTCTCCCAGTAGCAGAAATGATGCTGTCAGAATACAAATAAATCATAAATAAACACTGAATAAACTAGTAAAGAGTAGAACCTGGAATACACCCAAGTCATCTGAATGATTTTCTAGTAAATATTTTGACAGTAAAAAATTACCAGGGCATTTGTAATTACAACAGAAAGATGAGAGAACATTTATGTTTTTTATTTCCTTGAGTTTCTTTGATATAAATAGTGAGTATTATCGTTGCCTAAATTAAATGCAAATCATACTGAATCTAATTTTTTTACTTCCATTTGCTACAGAAAATAAGCAAAATATCAGTGTCCAACATTTGTATGACACAGCTAATAGTTTATCAAATATTTTGTCAAACATTTACTGGTATATACAAGGAGATTTCAATGAGATAAATAATTTATATATATATATATATATATATATGAACATTTATGTTTTTTATTTCCTTGAGTTTCTTTGATATAAATAGTGAGTATTATCGTTGCCTAAATTAAATGCAAATCATACTGAATCTAATTTTTTTACTTCCATTTGCTACAGAAAATAAGCAAAATATCAGTGTCCAACATTTGTATGACACAGCTAATAGTTTATCAAATATTTTGTCAAACATTTACTGGTATATACAAGGAGATTTCAATGAGATAAATAATTTATATATATATATATATATATATAAACTCACAAGCTCAGTTTCAGACAAGAGATTCCTAATTACAAAATTAAGTGGTAATTACAAAATTTTAGTGGTAAAGACATGCTTACCAACAAAGAATCTTCCCTGAAGAAAGAATTTTAACTGAGAGGGGACCTTATTCTAGGAAACATGATTGAAAAACAGACCCATACCTAGATGTATCACAGCAAATTTTTGGACTTCCAAAATTAAAGAAATAATCCTACAAAGGAAAAACAAAGGAAATCAAAATATACTTACAGGACAAAGTATAATCAAGTTGCACCTACATACTGAATAATATTTCTGTGAAGTTGAACTAAATGATGTAATATTTTCATATATATTGAAATGCTTCTTTCCTATATATTAATGATGTAAAATTCTCAAGTAAAGTGGGACAAAGTATACAACTTGTTTAAACTTTTTGACATTTCATACCCATCTTTGTTTGATAGAATATTCATTGTAGCTTTGCATGTGTTTCTTTTCTTATAAAATGAAAATTTAAATAACTAAACACATCAAAAAGTTTTTAAAAAGAGATATGGAATAAGGCAGTCATTATCCTAAAATTAAAAGAAAGACGTTTTAGACATGGAAATAAAATTAGTGCAAACTAAAGAATTGCCTTTAAAAGCAATAAAACTCATTTGAGTCTTTTTTTTTAGAAGAGAATCTAAAAAATTATAACAAATTATCTAATAATCAATATTAGCATAAAGTTATTAATTTTATTTTAAACATATGGTGAGGTATAAATAGAAGCAAAAGAGTGGTAACATAAAATATGTGGGTGTCAAAAATATTACTTTATAATCTTCAAATTTGAGTTGTAATATTTTAAAGCATGAAAGATACTCTTTAGAATAAAACTAAGCTGTACAATTAATAAATATTGATGAAAGTAAGAGTTAATAAATGCATAAACTAACTTTTCATACATAAGTGAAGATAAAAACAAATCCAATGAAACTGAAGCAAAAAAGATAATAAAAACTAGATGTGCTGGAATCCAAAATATAATATAGATTTACTGAAGTACACAAAGTAAGCTAGCAATTTCTAATACAACTTTCTTGGTGTGGGCTAGACATCCTGGAATGTGAAGTCAAGTGGGCCTTAGAAAGCATCACTATGAACAAAGCTAGTGGAGGTGACGGAATTCCAGTTGAGCTGTTTCAAATCCTGAAAGATGATGCTGTGAAAGTGCTGCACTCAATATGCCAGCACATTTGGAAAACTCAGCAGTGGCCACAGGACTGGAAAAGGTCACTTTTCATTCCAAT